>JALPQI010018956.1:0-30249 GCA_025490895.1 Thaumatotibia leucotreta
TTTTAATGCGATAGTAAAATCAGCAGGAAAATTCCAATATAATCGGATTCAATTTATCTTGTAAAAAAAATCTATTTGATATCAGCGTGTTTACAGTATTTTCTATAAAAAATTATACCCGACCCCCTATTCTTTGACCGAGAGTGTAATACATAGTGTTATATTACCAACCAACCAACAGTTGAGATACTTAGGTACATACCTATAAATATTATGACCATGCAGATTTTCTAAAAATGTAAACATTTTTTTTCATAAGTATTTATGTCTTTGTGCCCCTTCGTACAGACGACGCGCGACGGGTGAAGCGCGGTGAAGGTCAAAGGGAGGAGATCCTCACCCCCCAGATTTCAGCGGTCTCGAGCCACAAGCCTCTCTCAGTCATATGCTGATCGTACACCGCTCTGTAACGACTCCTGTTCACTTGAATATATAGTTGCGGTACCTACCTGTAAATCCCTCACGATCCTTGCAAGTGACTAAAACGTAATCCGAGATCTGTGCTATTTATTTAAAGAAAGGTAAGTTTTTCATTTCATTTAATTGCTTCGTTAGAACATGTCATTAACTATGAAAGTACTTAAATAAGTAATTGAAAGTACATTAACTTAATCTGTGTCTAGTTTTCTTAAAACTGTAAAAAGGTTATTCATTATTATTTTGCCAATTAAATAGTAGATACTTACAGAATTTGACGTCTTCAATTCAGTATTAAATAAATTTTAGTTATCTAAGGACATGTAAAATTGGGTAGGTAGTTGGTTAATTATAGGTAAAAGTAGAAAAAAAGTTATTTTGTATGGAAGGTTGGCCGAGGTTTAGGTGACCGACACCATACAAAAATAATATTTTTTGCGAAGAAGTATCAAGAATCTGAATATTTTGGTTGTCAAGGAATTTAAGCATTTTTAGAAAAGTTTAGTGGTGTTGTGGATTTAAATGTCCTACACATAAAAAATATTCTCGATGTTATTAGTTACGATATAATAATATTTCACCTCACCGGTTCGAACATGGCGGTTTTGCTGCTTGAAACTAGTGAGCAAAAAGCAATATTGCTGTGAGAGTGAGAAAAACTAACTTTTCCTAACCAGTTCCTCGCTACGCTCGGGAATTAAATCTACAACTGCCTCACTGGGCTCGGGAGTAAAACTGGGAGTAATTCGTTACGGTCAGGATTCAATGTCGCGCCCGTGACATAAAATAGTGCTTTATCCCCTTGATATATAATCTACTATTTAATCATATGATATGAGTATTTCATTATTCTTAAAATACATTCAACAAAGGAATATTTGTCGCGAATTTTATTATTATATATTTTTTTGTTTTTTTTTATATTTTACAACGAATATTTTAAACAAATAGTTTCAGAACGCACTTTATATTCTTGAAAAAGTTAGCGCGATTGAACTTTTTAAATGTTTGTCGTGATTAGTACGTTTTCTTATATATAAAACATAACTTAAACTAAAAACTCAACGTGAATCAAGTAACGAAGCCGATGTTTTAACTTCTCAAGAGTGAGTGTTGGTATTTTATTCCTTTGCGTTATAATATGTTGGCGTCGCTGCGGTGAAAAGTTGTATGTATCACAGGAGAGCAATAAATATTTGTCTCTCGTGTCTTTGAGTCCCTCACTGCACTCAAGATTCTAATTATAGAATCTTTCGCTTGCTCGGGACTCAACATCAACACTCGAAACAAAAATGTACTTTGTTCTCTAGTTGAACAAATAACTATTATATTACATCTTTAATGACTACAGTTATAACTGGGCAGGCGAATAATGGAAAATTTTTGATAACTCAATAAATATAGCATTTCTTTAGGAAATACTGGAAATACTTGTATGCTTATCAATCCTATTATGAGCTGTTGGCGTGAGCATAACTGTTTCGACTGCTATACCACCAACCAAAATACATTTGGTGCACGCACTAGTCTTCTCAATCACTCTCTAAGTTCTCTATGTATGCAGGGAGCTCATTGAGTTCATGGCTGAGGTAGCTAGAATTACATCTGTGCGCAATATCTGGCACTATTTAGTGAAATATTGTTTCTCGTATTATATTTCTTTTTTATGACATAATTATAGACTCTCAGGACGCCTGCGACACTTTCCTAAACTTGACATTTTTCTATTTTGTCTCTTTTATAACTTGCCATTTTCTTCCCTAATCACTTTCCCAAACGCACATTGTCAAGAACGGTTGGTTGGTTCATTGGTAGCTCTCTGTATTCAAATATATACAGGGTGGCTAGTGAGTAACCCGACAAACTTGAAAGGTGTATTCCTGACTACATTTTGAGACTATAATGTCATATGAACTTTTCTGGATTCGGCTTAGTTTAAGAGATAATGACATGTTTTTCAAAAAACTATTTTCATCATAAGTCACTGATAAATGCCTGCACGATTAAAAATCTTACCCTAATACTTTTCATCTTGATCAGTGAGTATTCACTGACGTAAGTTAGAGAAAAATGACAAAAGAGTATCAGAAAAATGGGCAACAAAAAAAAAAAATCATTGAAAAAAGAATTCTTTCTCTACAATTTATTACTGGCCATGTATAAAAAAATTAAAAAAATCACAAAAAAGCATTTTTTTTTGTCCGAAAATTACTTATGTCTCTTTTTACTTCTTTTGACATCAAAAATGCATTGGTAAAAGTCTGTCGGTATACTCATTCCCACCCTATATAGGTATATTTTTATGCGAATAACAAAATAGCGTAAATCGTATCCAAATGGCTTGTGATGTGATGCTATTACATTACAATACATTTGTCACCACCCCAACTCCTCTTGCGGGTGTCGTAGGGGTCGACTAAGGGATTGAAGTGTCACCACAGTGTCACTGGGTAATTGTCAGATTTAGGTTATCGTCTTTTCGGTGGACATACCTAAAGTTAAGGAATTCCTGTACTAATTTTGGGATAAAACAATTAACGGTACAACTAGGTTCCCCGGTCTATAGCCCCATGCAATCAAACCGTAACATAGATTTATAAATGCTGTTAACTTTTGACCACCGAGTGGACAACTTTTGTTTTTCGGACTGACAAGGACCCCACTGACCATTATTTGATAGGGGATTGATGATGGGCAGCAGCGTCGTTATAGTGGACACATTGCTGCGATCGCTAATCCGCTTGCCTGGCGATTATGGGCATTTACCTAATGCGTCTAAACGCATAGTTAATAGGAGAGGCCTACGTCCAGCAGTGGACTATCATGGGCTGATGATGTGACGATGTGTGATGGATCCGTCACTCGGCACTCCAGTGGGCAAAGCATGTATTTAATCTTGACTTAAGTAGATGTTGCTGCGGGTAGTAACGGCTTACGTATTTTACGTAGGATCATGCGTCATTGCGTCATTAGTCTCCATGCCTAAGAGGCTAATGAGTCTTGAACGGATAATAGCCGATCATGTGTTCAGGCAATTACATTCGAAACTTGGCCTAGGACCGAATTTGCTAACCACTCGTTTACCTTATATAGGGTTATGTTATTGTACACATGGCAACGTGAATCCAAGATGTCGTCACAACATTTGAAAAAGGATAATGTGTATAGTTAAATAAGGCCATCTAATATTTAATGTAGGTTACGTAAATTACAATGAAATAAAAAAAATCAAGTAATGTACCTTATTACTTGCCCTGCAATACAAGAGCACAAGCCAAGAAAGCATTTGAGTTGAAACTGTAATGGAGCCAGTTCAAGTACTGGGAAGATACGCTCTTTTGTTAATTATGTCCATAGTTGGCGCCAGCCGTAGAACCTGTAAATTTAATTAATTATATTATCTTTAATTGCAATAGATAATATTAGACTACTCAGTGCTTAATTATATAGTTATCGATGATGATACAATTCACTAATGTGGCAATGCAACTAAACATCTTGGTTAATTATGAACTAATTTATTACAATGCAAATATTTTTAATCAGCATAGAAACAGTGCAGAGATGGCTGCCAGTAAAGAGAAACTGTACCCTAACTGCGACCCCACTGTGTGGCTCCGATCCTGCGAGGAAGAGGTCACTGAACCATTAGAAGGGCAAATTACAGGTACCTACCTAATTATTTTAAATTTTTCAATATTTATTTAATACAGCTATTTTAAAGAATTTTAATATTTTCACGACACTGTTAAAAAAATGTACGTGGCCTCTGATAGGTACATAATTTAAACCTCCGTAAGATTGTTATTTTATCATTGTTACTTTATCCTTGAATTAAATGAAACGTATCAACACTAATATTGTTAGACCCTACTTTAATGGGACGTCACATAAACCCATTTTCCTAATCACTGTTGTACTGAGTGTTACTACCTTTCCCAACTATTTGAAAACCATTAGTACCTATGTAACTTTGGTTCATAAGTTTTTGTGTCGATAAAATCACGAATTATTTCATCTTATTGCTTACAACGTGTCCTAGTACTAGAAAGACGTTGCTACTTTGTAAAAATAATCGATTAAAATAAAGAAACCACAATTTTATATCTTTCCAGGTGAAATCCCATCTTGGGTACGCGGTAGTCTTCTGCGGAACGGGCCCGGCTCGCTCCAAGTCGGCTCCGAGCGGTTCGATCACCTGTTTGACAGCTCTGCTTTGCTTCACAGGTAAAACTCATCGATCGGTAAAGGAATCGTGCACAAACTGTAGTAGGCTGCAAAGCAACTTGCTAGTTTGATGCCAGGTGACAACTCTTTAATAATAAATTTAAGCTCTTATGAGCTTACAAGTAAGTTACAAAGCGTGTAACTAGTGCGTCAACTACTTAATAGTATACGAAGAAGTTACTTAACAGTTGCTTTGACTTGACGAGTACGAGTAATTGTTCTAAATACTTTTCCCCTTTTTTCACTAGCTCGTAAAGCGCTCTTTTATCTTTTAATACGAGCGGGTAAAAACGCATCTTGTGAGGCAAAGTAATCTCTAATTCCTATGAATCCTATGGCACTGCCTAGTATAAGTGGATCTGTATGACCATACTAAACATGCGCAATCGGAGCTCATATGTTAAATTGGTCAATGCTCATTGGTGACTTTGTAAGCCATTGGCTTATTATATTTAAGTAAGAGTAACTCTACACTCTACGATTCCTATGGCCCACTACTGCCTAGTATAAATATACAACTTCACTTATTCCACTTGGATCTGTATGACGATAGTAAACATGCGCAATCGGAGCTCACATGTTAAATTGGTCAATTCTCATTGGTAATTTTGTAAGCCATTGGTTATATTTAAATACCATTCGTACCTGTACCATTGTAGGTACCATACAACAACTTTGCCCCCATGTATAATAAATAACTAATTTCCGATTTAACCCATAACCTAACAAACGCTTTAATGCACATAGCTAGTTACAAAGTAATCGTTTATAAGTAATTGAAATGTTGTGCGATCAGTAATGTGACATATCCAGATTCGCGATCCACGACGGGAGCGCCACGTACCAGTGTCGGTTCCTGCAGTCCAACACGTACAAGCGCAACCAGGCGGCGCGGCGCATCGTCGTCACCGAGTTCGGGACCAGCGCCGCGCCCGACCCTTGCCACACCATCTTCGACAGGTACATATATATCCAGATTCGCGATCCACGACGGGAGCGCCACGTACCAGTGTCGGTTCCTGCAGTCCAACACGTACAAGCGCAACCAGGCGGCGCGGCGCATCGTCGTCACCGAGTTCGGGACCAGCGCCGCGCCCGACCCTTGCCACACCATCTTCGACAGGTACATATATATCCAGATTCGCGATCCACGACGGGAGCGCCACGTACCAGTGTCGGTTCCTGCAGTCCAACACGTACAAGCGCAACCAGGCGGCGCGGCGCATCGTCGTCACAGAGTTCGGGACCAGCGCCGCGCCCGACCCTTGCCACACCATCTTCGACAGGTATATATATATATCCAGATTGGCGATCCACGACGGGAGCGCCACGTACCAATGTCGGTTCCTGCAGTCCAACACGTACAAGCGCAACCAGGCGGCGTGGCGCATCGTCGTCACCGAGTTCGGGACCAGCGCCGCGCCCGACCCTTGCCACACCATCTTCGACAGGTATATATATATCCAGATTGGCGATCCACGACGGGAGTGCCACGTACCAGTGTCGGTTCCTGCAGTCCTACACGTACAATACAACCAGGCGGCGCGGCGCATCGTCGTCACCGAGTTCGGGACCAGCGCCGCGCCCGACCCTTGCCACACCATCTTCGACAGGTATATATATATCCAGATTGGCGATCCACGACGGGAGCGCCACGTACCAGTGTCGGTTCCTGCAGTCCAACACGTACAAGCGCAACCAGGCGGCGTGGCGCATCGTCGTCACCGAGTTCGGGACCAGCGCCGCGCCCGACCCTTGCCACACCATCTTCGACAGGTATATATATCCAGATACGCGATCCACGACGGGAGCGCCACGTACCAGTGTCGGTTCCTGCAGTCCAACACGTACAAGCGCAACCAGGCGGCGCGGCGCATCGTCGTCACCGAGTTCGGCACCAGCGCCGCGTCCGACCCTTGCCACACCATCTACGACAGGTACAACCTTCTCAACCATACTAGCCAGCACGACTGTACAGTAAACGATTAGCCTAAGCGATTAGGGAACTAAGTCATATTAACATTATAAATGAAATTGTAAGAAATCTACTGTGGTGCTTTTCTGAATGGGGAAAGACAAAAAGTCGTTCTTCTGATAATAGAAGAAAAAGGTAGCATTTTGTCTAACCTCATTAAAAAAACGCTTCATCTGGATGGATCAACGATCTCAAATGTTTTATTTATATAATATTTCTTTTTTTTATTTAGCCCAACGCAGCTTATCTATATGTATAGGTACATTTATTGTTTTAAATTTATAATTGGCTGGAAAAGTGCGTACTGTAACAGTCCGTTTGAACTGCTACATATATTCCATAATTATATTTATAATTTTTATATATGTATCCATAGTAAACCAATGCAATTGGCGAATATTAAGATATTAAAGGTTCGTAAATAGTCAACTAAGTAGTTTTAGTATTATTTATAGAGGAGGGGAATTAAAGAGGGGCGGTGCGTTACAGTACCCAGTTTATGAATAATTTCATCCATGAATTGAAATTCATAATTAAATCTAAACTCGTTAATGGTAACAATGGTATCTAACTTAAAAATAACCGCTAAAATTCATATTTTCTATATGAAATATGTTTGTTTTACATTTCAGAGTTGCGGCGCTTTTTAATCCTGGCGAGTCAATGTCGGACAACGCCATGATTTCTCTGTACCCGTTCGGTGACGAAATGTACGCCTTCACAGAGGGTCCAGTCATCCACAGGTAGTCATACTTCCACATAAGTACAGAAATGTAGCTCTAAAATTGAAAATATGCATTCTTGCACAAAAATTTCCACGTCTGTTCGGCTCAGTGCTACTGGCATGGAATTTACTTATGGATTAGGTATTTTATTTATTTAGTTGTCAGGTGTAAAACTAGTACTTACCGTAATTAAAATTTGGTTACAGAGTAGATCCAGTGACACTGGATACACTCGAGCGGAGAAACTTGACACAGAGCCTGGCTCTAGTGAACCACACGTCGCATCCACATGTCATGCCCAATGGTTAGTAACACTTCTGCTTTATGCCCAATAATGCCCATCTCATGTCGTGTAGCAAGAGTGAACAGGGGACTAGGGACGGTCATACGAAATTGCGAAAAAAAAACTCCTAATTATAGTTCATTGATACTTAACTATGAACTTGAACTAGGGCTCAATTAACTGGTAATTAGGAGATTTTTTTACGATTTCTCGGTTAAGTATCTTCGTAGTCAAAGTTAGTCAGCGTGACCGTACCTAACATCCTGTTCACTCCTGCTCCACGACTCCTCTACAGTTTATAAATACTATCCTAGGTATTATAAACTCCATTTACACTCTCTACCTTTATACTCCGTTATAATTCCAGGGGATGTGTACAACGTGGGTATGTCAGTCATAAAGGGACGCTTACAACACGCCGTGGTCAAATTCCCATTTACTGAAAAAGGTTGGTTTTCTTCATGATTTACCTATTGTTAATAGTATTCGTCTATTACCTAGTCTAACGCACGTGATACGAGATACATGATTAAGTAGTATAGGGGCATTCCACGAGAATGTCGCTTACATGACGCTTAATACTGTCTATGGCAGCTACGTTAAATAAATGCTCAAAGTTAGAAAAAACTGTGTGAACGTGTAAGTTAAGTCCCGAAATATTACCGCACTAAATTATAATTTTTTGTTTTTTTTTTTCATTTCAGGTGACATGTTTGAACGGGCTCGCATCGTAGGTCACATGAAACCAAGGTGGCCCTTACACCCGGCATACATGCATACTTTTGGTAATTTTGATACAACTACCTAGTAGATATTACGTTATTTGAGTTAATTCTCACATTATCTGTCAAATCCGTTTGTATTGTTAGCGATTCTCTGAAAATAAGTAGTATTTGACATTTTCTATGAAAATATAATGAGTTCAACCACAGATATGATTTTTGACAGTTACCATTTAAGTAAGTATCTATTTTTCAATTTAAGAAGTCCTTAAAATATCTCTCAAATACAAACGTAAAATCGGGGACAGTAAAAAGAAAGCTATATTTATAATACCATACTGTCTCAAAAGTGGCCTTCCGAGTGTTAGGACTAGAAAACGATGTGTATAAAATCTCTATTACACCAAAATAAAATTACCATAATTTCGTAGGAATAACAGAGAACTACTTCGTGATAGTCGAGCAGCCGTTGTCGGTGTCGCTGGTGGGCGTGGTGCGGAACCAGCTCTCCAACAAGCCCCTGGCGCGCAGTCTGCAGTGGTACCCGCACCACGAGGTAACAGATTCACTGATGTTGAAAGTCGATTTTTGCCTGTAACTATTGCAAAAAAATCGTACATGGTTAAGGCCTTAATAAATTAAATCACTATCGCGTCAATTGTGTTACGAAAGCTAGTGATACAAACTGTATGGTGTATTCTGTAAAAAATAAAATAAATGTAACTGCGTTTTGTGGATCGCTTACAGAAAATTTGAATTTGTTGTTGTTGCCCTTTTTCACTCCCAAAAATTGCTACATAAAATATTACTACGTAACACAATAATTTTGACGTTAAATTTTGTTTTCATTAAAGGCCTTTAAGTATGTACAAGTTTTTGCAATCGACCCTATAAAATGCCTATAGATACTTATATTTGATATGAGTATGCATGTAACGTTCTCGACGCCTTTGTCATTATTTTTTTGATGCCTGAAATACTGAAGTATGTTATTAATGTATTATACAAATAAGAATTTTATTTGGTGTTATACAGTACAGAGCAATAAATACATAGTAGAAGCAGTACGGATTTAAACACTCAAAAGGATGCCACTCTGCATGTGCAGTGTCAGATGTACGACGCTAGTTTTCAGGGCAAACGAGTATTAAATGTATTCTTATAGCATCGTCATATCATTAGGGTTGAAAAGATATTGTAGAACATTACGTCAGCAGTCCATCAAGGCAATCTAGAACCCATAAGATACTTTACTTCTTTATAGTCCTATAGATTTTTGACCGACTGTGGGATTTTTTAAGTTTTCGTGTTGTTTTACAGACACATATCGTCCTAATAAGTCGAAAAACTGGAAAAGAGGTAACGCGATATCGGACCGACACGTTGTTTTACCTCCATATCATCAACTCATATGAGCAGGATGGAAGACTGGTGGTAGATATTTGTGCGTATAACGACGCTAAGGTGATAGATGCTATGTACATCCAAGCCATTGAAGTAAGTTCCTTTTATTTTTTATGCAAATACAAAGCTAGCATGAATGGTTTGAACGATCGAATGGTAAAATCTATATGTACCTAACTACTTTATAAAATGTAGGTACCACTTTTACCGCGATCTTTGGAATGTTCTGTTGCATGTTCGGGTTTACGCTAGCTAAAGCGAACGCCCGCTGCGTGTGCATGCTCGCGACCCCGCTCAGTATTAAAATCCGTTGCAAGCGCCTGCACCAGAGGCCCGTTTCTCAAAAGCTTGTAACTTGTAATACAAGTGGGAGTCTCTTTTTATCATTATTAATAAGATAAGGACTTCCACTTGTATTACAAGTTACAAGCTTTCGAGAAACGGGCCTCATGCCGTACCATCAAATTGTATAACCGGCCCGTTGACAATATGATTTCTTATTAGACGAGCGTCCTTTGCGGGCCATCCGCGCCAGCTAGCCTATAGGCCTTTAAGGCCTGGCCATGACATTAGTCTAAGCCAACCGGCAGCGAGCGAGTCCATAAGTTGGAGCGAGATGCCGATATCGGAACTCCCTCTCGCACGCATGGTTTTCCGCACCGCCGGTCGACTTAGTAAAAAGACTGTAATTTTATGTTGCCCAAGCGTCGTACTTAAAACAAGCGATTTCAGTCAATGCAAAGCAACGCGGATTACGCGGAGTGGTTCCGAGGACGGCCCAAGCGCCTGGACGTACCGCTGGACGCGCCGCGGCTGACCCGCGTGGCGCCCAAGCTGCTGACGGACCTCGGCTGCGAGACACCCAGGATACACTACGACCTGTACAATGGTAAGCCCCCGTTATGTTAAACGGCTTAAGTAAAAAAACGCTGTTTACGTAGCGCGTAAACAGATTATGTAAAGTAACGCTGTTTACGCAGAGTGGTTCAACGGACGGCTGAATTGACCAAAGATTTTGGAGACATTTTGACGCCTTGCCTTGATTTTTGAAAACTTTGACTATTTTTGTAAATACTGTCAGTTTAACTTACCTTGAAGCATTTTCTTTTATGAATATAAATTGGCAAGTACTGGATAACAACTTATCTTATTTTTCAGGTAAACCATATCGTTTCTTCTACGCCATTAGTTCAGACGTTGATGTAGAAAATCCGGGACTGGTAATTAAAAATATATTATACTTGCTTCATGGACCTATTTAGAATATCATTTTCAATAAGTTTACTTAAGTATGTATACAATGTACGCCTACGCCCCAGTGCTTGAAACAACTTAAAACATACTTGGTTACAGATCATCAAAGTGGACACGCAGACCGGTGAAACTCAAACGTGGTGTGACGTGGATTGTTATCCCAGCGAGCCCATCTTCGTACCTCGACCTGGCGCTAAGGTTAATATTTATTCATTCTGCATGTATGTACCATTTCAATAACATCATATTAAACACATCATATTAAATAACGATCAGTCTTTTTCCACTCAGTTTGCTGGACAACAAAGTCGATGTTATATAATATTAAACTCATATTTAGTACCTACTAGAAGAAAAGAAACCCATCGTCAGGAATAAATTAAAAATTCGACACTCGAAGTAGTGCTCCAAGCGAACTTTAATCTACAAATATATCAATAGACATCAACATTTAACACAAAAATACTCGTATGTGTCCAACAGAGGGGTGTAAGGTAATATGTTAATACTTTAGTACATTACTGCAGACGCAGGGAAAGCAAAGCAAACTTAGCAGGCTACGTAGGTACCCATACAAAGCCTGCTGAATTTGATTTCCAGTCAAATCAAGTATACTGCTTTTATCAAACTTGCCATGAAATAAAAAATTGGAACTCAATTTCACAAAACACGAACAAATAATTAAATCAAAGAACGAAACGAATCTACAACATTTAAAAATATACATATTGTCATGTAGGCAGAAGACGACGGCGTGTTGCTAAGCGCGCTGGTGCGCGGCGCAGACGACTCGCGCGCAGTGGCGCTGCTGGTGCTGGAGGCGGCGACGCTGCGCGAACTCGCGCGTGTCTCCTTCCGCACGCCGTCGCCGGCACCCAAGTGCCTGCACGGCTGGTTTCTTCCGGAGCGGCCATAAACTTCACCATGAAGACGACGGCGTGTTGCTAAGCGCGCTGGTGCGCGGCGCAGACGACTCGCGCGCAGTTGCGCTGCTGGTGCTGGAGGCGGCGACGTTGCGCGAACTCGCGCGCGTCTCCTTCCGCACGCCGTCGCCGGCGCCCAAGTGCCTGCACGGCTGGTTTCTTCCGGAGCGGCCATAAACTTCACCATGAAGACGACGGCGTGTTGCTAAGCGCGCTGGTGCGCGGCGCAGACGACTCGCGCGCAGTTGCGCTGCTGGTGCTGGAGGTTGCGACGCTGCGCGAACTCGCGCGCGTCTCCTTCCGCACGCCGTCGCCGGCGCCCAAGTGCCTGCACGGCTGGTTTCTTCCGGAGCGGTCATAAACTTCACCATGAAGGCTTGTTGAGGCGATTGTGCAGGGAAGTACAGGCCCCGTCAATAGTATACCGGGTGTTACATTAGTCGTGATACAAACTGTGAAAAACCTGTTAAGATGGTCTTTCTGAACAAGGTTTCCTTCGGGACCGGGATATGAAAATCCGGGATATGAAAATCCGGGATATGAAAATCCGGGATATGAAAATCTTTATTTCTTTTAAGACTAGTACAGTTCGAGTTCATTAATATGTATACATTTTTTCAGACTGATCTCTTACAAATGTGTTTACATAATAATGAAACGAGACTGAAAATCATGAACACTTCTGTACCGATCTGTATGAAAACCGTAATTTTTTTTTCGCGAATTTCATATAGGTCCCATAGGAAACATTGTTCAGAAAGACCATCTTAACAGGTTTTTCACAATTTGTATCACGACTAATGTAACACCCAGTATAATACCACCATGGTCGCATCTTGCTCTAAGGTTGTATAAGAGATTTTTGCGGCTGTCGTGGTATCAGATACTATTGATGGTGACTGTTAAGATGGCGCGAGGTGTCACGGCACTGCTGGAGTTGGGTTACGCACATGCCTACGCCCAAGTGCCTACATGGCTGGATTTTTCCTGAGCGGTCTTAAATTCCACGATCAAAGATTTTTACGGTGCTGACATGCAAGCTTGTTTTGCAGAAGACGCGCGATGTATAGTGACACTATTGGTGTTAGAATACGATTCGCACGCTTGCGCCCGAGTGCGTGTTCTTACTGAGGACTCGTCACGTTGACAACCTGCAGCAAATGTGCAAGTTTGTAGACGAGACAAGTTCGTGTGCTACGACTTTAATAGTTTTACGACTACTTGTGTTGGATGGTGAAAATAAGCTGAAGAAGACGATTTTTAGGGTGTACCAGTGCTAATTTATTGTTGTTTCTGTTACACTGATTGGTTACTGTATGCCCACCGGCCCATTTCATTTTATATTTTCCTTCGAATTTGTGTGAGCTTGTACCTATATCCTAAGGATCAGGCCTACTACTGCAAAAATCGAAATTCGTAAATCTCGAGGAATTTTCTCTGTCGCTCCAACGAAGGCGTCGTTAGAGTGAGAGAGACAAATCCTCGAAACTTACGAATACCGGTTTCGCGGTAGGGCCGCTGTTGTTAGATGAAAATAATATAGCTAATTTTTTGGGCCACAATTAATCTCTGTCTGCACAAACTCTATAAACATGTAACTAACTCTTAGATAACTGTTTGTTTTATATTTAATCGCGCAAAATTAGTTATCGTAGCTCATAATATGAATAAGCGCGGTGTGGATGACGTTGTTTTCAATATAAACAGTTCGTAATTGAGTATCTTATTCCCTGCGTTACTTTGTTTTTGGTTCATATATAATTAAATATTAAAAAAAATGTAACTATCTATATTACACTGTTTGCAATTCGCACTAAATTCACTTTATGTTACTGTTGGAACTACTTCAATAAAACTTGTAGCTCACTCTGTCTGGTGAATTGAAACACAGTAAATGTAGTAACAGATGCTACTCACACGTCTCACACTCGGGTATACTTGTAATGTTGTTTGTGTCGCGGTCTTTTATTTATATGACCTACTAAATTTTAAATATTTACAAGTAACTATTATTTTCATTTGAACAAGTGTTGGAAAATGCGTATAAAACGCGAGACCGCAGAATACGCCCTTATACAGGGTGTAAGTCTAATACGGGCGAAGCTCTTAATGGGTGTTAGTTTACGACATAATAAGTACATTCAAATAACTTTTACTTAAAATTAGAGCAACAAAAATTTCCATACAAAATAATTCGGCGCGCAATGTAGAGCAACATACGCGAGTTAAACACTCGATGACAGCTAATTTCAAAAGCAGATGACATAACTGCCATATTAACAATAACAAATGTTCGTACCAAAGGACCATGCCCAACTTTGTATGGAACTTTGCCCCAAAGTCAACACAGCTAAAAGTTACATTGTTGAATAGGTCTTTAAATCTACTTCATTTCATTCTATGGGCACCAAGATGAATTCCATTGCAGAACTGAGATATTCATATTTGTCAGTGTGAAGATTGTATTCACACTGACAAAAATATGAATATCTCATAGATCAGAGATACTGGTCGTTAATCATTAGGATATCGAAGTGTGTAAAAAAAAAGATTGTGCACACGTGATTGTATGTTAACCACCTCACTCGCTTATTTTCTTTTTTCTTTTGACATTAGCCTTTTTTTTACATACAAAATAAGGGTGATCACTGGTAGCTGCAGCTACCAAAATAAACTAGTGGCTAAATCTACAGAGGTTTTCTACTGAATTAGCTCGTATTCAGGCTGACAAATATATGAATATCTCAGTTCTGCAATGGAATTCGATTTCGTGCCCATATAATGAAATGAAGTAAAGTTAAAGACCTATTTAATGATCTAACTCTCATGTTTGTTGGTCTTGGGGCAATTTTGACGCATGGTCCTTTGCTGCTCCGATAGTCTTAAAAAAATTCTGTGAGGTCATAATTAAGAGTAACTTTAAAAAAACCTTGTAATCCATGATTACACTAATGAATCCCATGTCTGGTTTAATTGATCGCCCGTATTAGACTTACACACTGTATATATACACCGTGTGTATTTGATACGGGCGAATATTTTAGTGGCGATTACTATCGGACCTAGGGAACCTATTTACATAAATTTATTTTAGAAATTAAGGTATTTTTTTTCATACAAAATAATTGAGCCCGCAATGTATTGCATCCACTGGTAGCCACATTACTTAAAGTAGACATAAGTATCTAAACGTCATACGAGTCTCATGTCAGTTGGCCGGCATACATTGCTGCTGGGTTGCACTTTAGAAAAATCATTACACTTAATCAACAACAAAATTTAACGAAATGGTTATCTTATACGACTCGTAGGATCAGATATTATAGCTGGATTAATTATTCGCCCGTATCAAATGCCCACGCTGTATAATACGTATACTCGTATATGTTCTGTGAGCGAGATGTTTCCTACCTGTTACTGCCTCGGGTCTAGAGACATTTAATATAATTTACTTATTAGTATTTAATATGTACGTTCTCTGAATATAACGCTTTAATTGTGCTATTTTATGCAATAAATTGGCAAATTTAAAAAAATACGCATTCTAGTCTCCTCGCCATTTTGTAGAATAAAAAAAAAATATATAAAAAAAGACAAGTCTAAAAATATGTGCCTTGTATGGTACAATACCAACTTAAATATTCATGTTTGGATAGATAAAATTAACATTTATAAATGTTTTAAAATATATTTTTTATAATACAGTCAAGTGAAAGAAATCAAGCACTCGATAGTAGGTAATCGTTTTGAGCTTCGAAAGTCAACAGCTTAATCCACTTATGCGTGGGTCTAAGTCGATTTGTGTAAGATGTCCTAAGATATTTATTTTTTATTATAATTTAAGAATGTTAGTTAGAAGTTAATTTTAGCCATAAGCGAATGAATATATTGTGTAGTAGGTACCTTAATGATAACAATATTTTTGGTAGAAACATAAGTATTAAGTGTATGATATTTTACGAATAAAAACAATTAAAAAATAACATGGATTCCTTTCAACTGAATCAGCCTAATACTATACAGGGTTTGGATACCGGTTTTTTACAAAAGAACGGTTCCATACAAAAGAACGGTTCGATATTCGTTCTTCGATATATATTTGTTATTGGTGTAGTTTAAAAATACCATGTTGTTAATTACATAAAATATTGACGACTACATAAAGAGTATAAAACATTTGAAAATATTGGGCTATTTCAAGGTTATTATAAAAGACCGGTTACGATCCCTGCTCATAGATATACAATCCTAAAATCCATATAGACGTCCTAAGAAATTAATTAAATTAAAATTAAATATAAATTAAAAATGTACCGTAACGGGCCAACCCAGCTATACGAATATACTCGTATATGGCTAGCCTTTGTATGACATCACATTTTCCATGGAAAACTAATTGACGGTCGGTACGACACAGTCGACACACGGAACAATCTAATGTAAGCTATCCATTATATATAGTTCAGAACTTCATCGAGTGGGGTTGCGAAAACTAGCGAACTTTTCCATTTTAATATGGCTGTTACCACCTTTTAAATTCAGACCTATCTAGGCATTTATCAATGTGCGTAAACATACTTAATACTGTATGCTTTAGGTAAGTAATTAGACTGGTAAGAGGTGAACTCTACTTAATCATTTGCTATTACGTAGCCGTGGTATTCAGTTCTAAACCATAAACGAAATAAATAATTCATACAAAATGTTTAATGATCTAGAAGTGTCAAATATTACAGTGAAAATATGGCTTGAATTTTTAGAGATAGGGATCAAGCATTATGATGATATTAAATATCCATATGCTATTTTATTGTGCGTGATCTTTGTAGCCAGTCTCGTCGGCAACCTGTTGACATGTTTTGTAATTTATTACGATAAATCCATGCACACCGTGACCAATTACTATTTGCTGAACCTCGCAATATCCGACTTAGCGCTTACGTTTGCGATGCTGGAAGAAATCCTGGAAATACTTGTTTCCACGTATGTGCATAATCAGTTCACATGTCGAGTGCAATGGTTTTCGATGCTCTGCTTATGGAATGGGGGCATTTTGATTATGACTGCAATATCTATTGAGAGGTATATCGCTATTTGCTGTCCGTTGAGGGTAAAAAGTAGCACTGAATGTCGCAGAGTGGTGAAGATAATTGTGCTGCTATGGCTAGTGTCCATTACGGAGGCAGTGTTCGACACACTCGACGTCGTTGCTTGGAAAATTCGCGATACATGGGTGTGCCATACAATTCCATCACTGCGGGTTCGAATTATGAATGGTGTACAGGCGCTTGTTTCGTTTCTTATACCGCTTATAATAATGACTTTCGTCTATATTTCTATTATGCGTAAAGTCAATTATAAGCCGAGAAAGAGTTCAAAAGATAAGGTTTTTAACTATCACGACCCCAGAGGCAAAATCAATAATGTTGTGGGTAAGTGTTGAAGGATTGCTCTTGTCATATTATTGGACGGAATAGGGTACAAGTGGTATTTTTTACTACGTGAATTTTGTAATATACACCATTTGTTTATTTGTATTTGTAACTTTCTAGGCACATGTAACTTTACTAGATGTGAGATACCTTAAACATTAATTTATTATTTATATTAAAAGTTATACCAAATCAGTAATTATTTATGTTATTGGAATATTTACACAATAATTTACAAAAATAGAACTACTTACAGGCATTTGTTTCTGGCTTTGTTTTCAGTAGCAATGACGCTATCGTTCATCGTTTGTTGGCTTCCGTTTTTCGTCGTACGAGTGGGGATATGTGTTTTAAATCTAAGGCAACTCATGAGTATCGCTGAGGTTTGTATAAAAACTTCTTGAAATATACACTTAGTGACTTAGTTAGTAGCATTATGTAACTTAGTGCATTTTCAAGTATTACATACAGTGTGTAAGTCTAATACGGGCGATCAATTAAACCAGACATGGGATTCATTAGTGTAATCATGGATTACAAGGTTTTTTTAAAGTTACTCTTAATTATGACCTCACAGATTATTTTTAAGATTATCGGAGCAGCAATGTAGGTACGAACATTTGTTATTGTTAATATGGCAGTTATGTCATCTGCTTTTGAAATTAGCTGTCATCGAGTGTTTAACTCGCGTATGTTGCTCTACATTGCGCGCCGAATTATTTTGTATGGAAATTTTTGTTGCTCTAATTTTAAGTAAAAGTTATTTGAACGTACTTATTATGTCGTAAACTAACACCCATTAAGAGCTTCGCCCGTATTAGACTTACACCCTGTATAGGCGTATTGCTCAGAAGTCAAACGGTTAAGACGATACATATTATACTACTCGTAGTACTCGTAGACAGGGATACTTGATAATTATTGTTTACGAGTACACTCGGTACCTTACCTCGTAAGTATTTAATTCGCACAAAATAAATTATATTACATTCGGATTGACGCGTCGATTCGATTGATCAATCCGGAGTGTCCAGAGTAGAATTTAGTTCAGATTGATGCCAAACCCTGACACAATTTTTGGATTTCGGAAAAATAAACTATCTCGAGGATTGCTTTAAATAAGATGAGTTTACAAAATCTTTACAAGTTGCAAGTTATTGTTACGTAGATGTTGTCTCATTTTTTTACATCAATGTAGCAATTTGATTACATACAGTTTGTAAACTCGATAAATTTAATGCAGATTTAAGATGCCAATGACCAAATTACCAGAAAATCGCGAAATTCCTCTAATAATGAGTTAATTGATATTTCAACTCAAACAAATGAAATAAATGTTTATTCAGACACAAATATCATCATCATCATCATCATCATCATCAGCCAATTGACGTCCACTGCTGGACATAGGTCTCCCCCAGAGAGTTCCACAAAGATCGGTCGTGAGCCGTCCGCATCCATTGGACACCCGCAACCTTTACCAGGTCGTCGCTCCATCTTGTGGGGGGCCTTCCCACGCTGCGCCGTCCAGTGCGTGGTCGCCACTCGAGAACACGCCGACCCCACCGGTCATTACTTAAGTAAATCTTAAATAACTCTTAAGTAAATCTTTTGTTCACGATGTTTTGGTTGTATCACAGTAGTAGTTGTAAGTTTGCAGGTGTGGGTTACCATACCATACTAATAAGATTCAATTTAGATTCAGAGAAAACGGCAGTGATATACGGTTCGTATAGCCTTGTCCCTTTCTCGCGACCTAAACTGAACCTCATTAGTACGTCATGGTATTAACCCCCCTGGAGACTTACCATGACGTACTAATGCGATTCAGTTTAGGTTCAGGGAAAGGGACAGAGATATACGACTCGTAAAGCCTTGCCCCTTTCTCTCGACCTAAACTGAACCGCATTAGTACGTCATGGTATTAACCCCCCTGGGGACTTACCATGACGTACTAATGCGATTTAGTTTAGGTTCAGAGAAAGCGGCAGTGATATACGACTCATATAGCCTTGTCCCTTTCTCTCGACCTAAACTGAACCGCATTAGTACGTCATGGTAACCCCCCTGTTCTGTTGTAGTGGTGGAACATAGCGACGCGTGTAGCCTGCTGCAATTGCTGGTTGAGCGTCGTTTTGAACCCCATTATATTTAGCCTCGTATCGTCGAAATTCAGAAAATCATTTAAGGTAACAATTACAATAAAAATAGGTTCGCAAACATTGCGTTCTTCGTAGGTTTATACTAAACGTATGTCGTCTAAGTACCTACTATAGAAACTATGGTACGTAACGTTCATATCGTAAAATGTTCTCGGATTTGTCAGTAGAATAAAAAAAAATTAACAAAATATAGCTGACTTTCCACAGCATTTGACGTCTTTGCCACATATCGTGAAACAAGTATTAAGTAGTTATCTTACTCGAAGCAGTGGGCTTCTTTTTATTATATGTATTTATTTTAGTAGGTATTTTTATAAAGAATGTTTATTTTTCAGACCATTTGGAGAAATCGAACAGCCCAGCTAGCCGATCTGCCTAATGTCTACTGAAATTTTGGGCATTGAACGAATGATACTTATTCATTTAATTAATTTTAAGTATACCGATCAGGCTATCACTTAGCAGATAAGGAAAATTTGTGTGTAGACAATCTGCTTAATCGGATAATCTACTTTTCTCAAACTTGCAATGAAATATTGGCATTACGTATGTCAAATTAAACCAGGAAGTACCATCTCGCTGGTTCGATGATTGAACTTGATAATGTAAAGGCATACCGGAAGGAACCTGCTTTAAAAAGTTAAATACCGGATGTAATTTGTAAAGTGACAAAACATCTTGGCATTTCACCTTAAAAAAAAAACTATTATCAATGTCACCGGTTAAAAGGTTATCTCGAATAGTTTAATAGTACCTACATTACATCAGAGGCCGGGAAAATGAGGATTTCCGGCCATGTTGGTACATACGGCCGAGCGAGCGTGCGAGCGAGGCCGGATAGGCAACGAGGCCCGGAACCCGTTTTCACGCCGAGGTATGTATAGTGCTTTTCTAAAACATACAAAGAAATACAAAAATAGTACATTCATTCAAAATTTCCTTTGCAAGAATACTCTCTTCGAGAAACAAAAAATAAAATGCGAACATGGCTCAAGTCTCTTCATTATGAGGACATAGAGAAGTTACTGAGAGTTGTACAGTGAATGTAAGCATTTGTTCAACATATACACACTACACACGTATAGACACACATATATAGACACCTACACATACACATATGTATACACAAATTACTCAAATCTTCATTCATTCATATATATTGATAGGTTACTTTAAGTATCTTTTCCGAATTTTGGTTACCTGCAGTACAGGCTTTGCCTAGTGCAGGAACCAGTCTAACTATTGTTGTAAACCTATACCACGAATAAATGTCTTATGTCTTATGTCGATAGAGGCCGGGACGAAAGGGGTTGCCGGCTGAAGAAAGGTCTGAGGCAGGCAACCCCATATGTCCGGCCGAGGTATGTATAGTGCTTTTCCAAACATGCAATGAAATAAACAACAAAAACATCAAAGTTTTATTTTTTTATACGCATATAGTGGCAGAATGTCATGATGCCTGTGCCACAAATTTATGTGGGATGGAATTAAAAAGAGCACTTTGCCGGCCTAGGCCTTCAAGATTTGTATTAAATTCCATTAACGACCTCTTGTCCTAGTCGCACCTTAAACGTCATACTTCGCGGCCTTTTATAAGGAACATAACAACAATATTTCATTGCATATTTGAGAAAAAATAATAATAATGTTGTCGAAATTAAAAAAAGTTACTTTGCACGCCTAGGCCTGAAAAGTGTTATGAAATTCCATTTCCATCTCAGTGACGACTTACTGTGCCCTAAAAGCGATACTTCCCAGTCTATTTTAAGGAACTTAAATACAATATTTCATTACATATTTGAGGAAAAAAAATTGACGTATAATTTTTTTTAATTATTTTGTAGATCCGTTTCGTTCTTTGACTTATTTGTTTGTGTACTGTAAAAATCACTTTCGATTTTTTATTTCATTGCAAGTTTGAGAAAAGCAGTATAAAAAGCTCGGCGAGAAACAGGGTTACAGGCCATGTATCTCTATCTGGCCTCAGTTCCTTCGGCCAGATATATCTACTTGGCCTGTAACCCTTCGTTTCTCGTCCTCTATTAGTAATGTACTATTACTTGCATACACGGTGCCTCGCGAGGAAACCACATAATTTTAACTATGCATTCTAGACATCAAAATAAACAAAAAATATTATGAGACCAAATGTCAAATTCCACAAAAAAAAAAATTTTTTTTCGATTTTTTTAGACTTTTTGAATACTTTTTAACATTTCCAATAATTTTTATCTTAACAACAATTTGTTAAAACTAATTTTTTAAATGTTTTTTTTAGGGACAGGTTTTTTTTCGTCAAGTCTATTCTTATTTTTTGATTGTCAGGCAAAAGGTGTGGTAATATTAGAACACATTGTGGCAGCATTGTAATCAAAAAGAAGTTTTATGACGAGTTACGTCGAAAAACTTTTTCCGGATAAAGGTTAATTATCTTTGGAACCAAGCTGAATCCAGGAAATTTTATATAAATACTCTAAATATGCTCAGGAATTCAGCATTAAAATTATGTGGGTTCCTCGCGAGGCACCGTGTATACTGAAATAATCAAACGTCGTTGGCTGCATTCAAAATTAAATAATAAACATAATTAATTGTAACCGTTTTATTATTTATGAATGTTGATTTTAACCCTTATAGATGTGTGACTAATTGTGGTGACAATTAATGGTATGTCGCAATGCATAGGTGAGATAATTGTTGGTAAGACACATACATTTATCTTTATATAGGAATGATGCGTACATAGGAACCCTCATAGTTTCGCCAAGTGTATTTGTCTGTTCGCGGATAATTAGTACCGTTAATATACTAGAAACTGAAAATTGGTACCAATTTGTATATGAATCACGTAGGAAAAGTGGTAAAATAAAAAAAAATGATCAAAGTTTTATTACACACATCATATTATTATTCATTATACAATTCGCCACATAAATCACAAGTTGCTTCCAAGGGGACAGTGCCCATAATAATAGGAGTCAACTAAAATATTTTTGTGATAAAGGTAATATTTTTGGAAATAAAGGTTCCAAAAGTAAAAAGAAATTAAAATTTAATGTAGCGTAATTTGCGATTTGAATGAAAACAATTGTGAATGTGCAAAACCAAAGCATTTTTTATTTATTTATTAACTTTACAGTGTGAATTTTGAATAGTTTGTACCTCAAGAGCTGGATTAATTACTGAAGGCCACACTAAACAATGTTTCATACATTTTATTTAAAACATTGTTTTCCATACCAATTAATTAATTGTTACGGATCCCTTCATGTTCATACACTTTTTAGTTGTTTTCTAATATATTTAATTTTCGAATTTGACTCTGTTGTTACTCATTGATAGGAAATAAATAATGTAGGTAACAAAGAATATAATACTCTAAAGAGGTAATAAAGAAATCATAACGAACCAGACATAATAGTTAGGTTCAATATATGAAAAAATCGATGGCGACTGGCCGAGAAGATTACCAATTACCCAAACATTGTTATGTATGACAGCTGTGGACATGTGAAGTTAGCGGCCAAAAGTTGGCGATCAATGCCGGCGCCAATCAGCCGCCAACATTTTACCCGCTCACTTCACACTTAGATTACTCTACCAAATTAAAAAGTCCGATTAGTGCCATATTCCAAAAACAGGGTTGATACTAAAGTATTTTTTATATTAGAGATCTACTTATGTACGTGAGTTTTTTAGTAGCGACAGTAGCCGAAAGGATTTTTCATAATTTATAAACTGATGATTGGGGTCACACTAACGTATGCGGAATGAAATCTGGACAAAGTTAAATGTTATATTATATTAAATAAATAACAACATTATTATTTTCTTGAACACTCACGATTTTAACAAGGATTCATGCAAGATAAAAAACTACTTGAATCCGAAGAGTATAACTTCAGTATTATGGTAAATAAATCCATTGATGTCGAAAAAACTGACGTTAGCATTTTTCTTGTCTCTAATTTTATCTTCTGTACTGTATCTTCTCTAAACTTTTTAAACAGACATCTTTTGCTTATCATATTTCATTTTCTAGTCCATAGGGCTATTGGTAACTGTAACTCCGAAAATAATAGTAACTATGCTAAAAATGTTTAGTTAAAATTACCTATAGCTCGTTCAGCGTGACATCCGTTACTGAAAACCCAGTGTTTTTTACACTTTTTGACCAAATGACGAAGCCACATTTTCATAGTTGTTTATTTTTATTTTCGGTGTTGGTAGGCTTGCTTTTTGTAAAAGTTTCGTGATGCCCATGCTTTAAGGATATCCTAAAAATGTTTATCAATTTTTTATTGTATTTGGTTGGAAGTATTTCTGGACTCTCTGTTCGATTCTGTGATTCGGTCTAGCGTTATTTCCTTTATTCGAGCTCTCGCAGAAAAGTGTCTGTAGCTAAAATGTTACATTAGACTGGGGCTTCTAATATTTTAGTTTTTGGAAAGAAAAATAATGGGAAATTAATATAAAATAGTGTTTCAAGTCTTGCCTACTTCTAAAAATTCAGAATTAAATCGTCTATTTTGGCCATAGCAAGTGTGTCCTGTGAAAAATACATGCAGTTTTGCGACATTGGTCTACTTGATTGGTCATAATTTCTAAAGAAAGATGCCACACAACTCTTTCCGAATGAATTAACAAATGTACACAAATTAATTTAGCATTGAGATACAATTCCTATTTAATTGTGTTATTTGTTTTACTTGTTCAAAATCCATCCAAATTGCATTCCGCATACGTTATATACATTTTATTCGATGCTTTGACATCTAAAGCAGCTTTTAGTAACCTTAGTTTAGGAGCAGCTACTCAGCGGCTGTAATTACATTTAAACCTTTTGAAGATTTGTTTTACTTAATAATTTATAGACAATTCAAAAGGTTTTGAAATACTACTTTGATATTTTTGACTCAGCAATTTTTATTGTAAGTATATTATTTTGTTTAGAAGCCTATCAAGCTAGCAGGAATTAAACAGGCACATTTGGGCCTGTTTTTCAATCCCCAGTTAACAGTACCTATCTATCAAATAAATGATAGCTCTACCCTTTTTTGACTGTTGACCTGTGATAAGGATAGTAATAATAAAGTAAAAGTAAAATATAGTAAAATAACTAACGGATACTTTTAACTGAGGATTGAAAAATCAGCCCTTAATAAATTATCGGTGCCTAATGGAACATTCTGTGTAAACATTTTTAATACACTAATCTAAATGTCCACTTTACTCAGCAAACTTACAACGTGAAGTTGCGCGTGCCTACCCATGTATAATGAAATTAATGAACCAACAAAAGCATACCTACCTACGCAATCGATGATTGTGCGTACAGAGTCCACCATTCAGATCGAGGATATAGATTTAGGTAGTCGTCCACAATTTACGAATAAAAGATAATTTGAAATAAAAAATGTCCAACTCTAGCGATGGTTCTGATAAATTCAATATAGAAGAGTGGTCTGCAATGTGGACAGAATCATTTCAATTAGAAACCAACTATGGCAAAATAATAGTGGGAGGCTTTATGGCTATAATATTTGTGTTTAGTCTTCTTGGAAATTTATTGACCTGTTACGTGATTTATGATGATAAGACTATGCATACATCTACCAACTACTACTTGATCAATCTGGCCATATCGGATATGATACTCACATTTGCTATCATGTTTATGTTAATATGTGACGCATACTTGACGTTGTCACAAAGTGAGTGGATGTGTAAAATGCAATGGTTTTCAGTGGCTTTATTGTGGAATAATA
Source organism: Thaumatotibia leucotreta (assembly GCA_025490895.1). Lineage (NCBI taxonomy): Eukaryota > Metazoa > Arthropoda > Insecta > Lepidoptera > Tortricidae > Thaumatotibia > Thaumatotibia leucotreta. Next base: position 25,293 of record JALPQI010018956.1, read on the forward strand.
CTGTGTTAACCATGACGGCTCTAGCTGTTGAGAGATACATAGCGATTATACACCCTTTGAAAATTAAATCAAAAGTTGTATGGAAACGAGTAACAAAAATCATTATCTCGCTGTGGGTAGTAGCAATTTTATTAACACTCCCAGAGATGTCAATCGTTACTATGAGAAAATACCATCAGACAATAGCCTGTTTTGTGATTCCTACACCGTTAGCCCGAATTCTAAGTGGCATTTTAGCTATTATTACATTTTTTATACCATTAGTTATTATGATCTTTGTATATTCAGTAATTATTTACAAAGTCAATACCAGGCAGAAGAATTTAGGACACAGAGATATTACTACGAAAATGAATAAACTCATAGGTAAGTGTTGTTGGCAGGCTGCGTATAGGCAGAGTAGGTTGTACATAGATTATTATTATTTATTTATATTTATTTATTTTTATTTATAGATTATTAGGACACACAATTAAATTCGATGGTACGTGTGCCAAAAAAGTGTGTATAAGGCTGAGTATTTTATGGAAAGCATAATTCACTTTATTTGATTGTATTGCAGCAGGACTGATGACTTCATTCTTGATATGCTGGACGCCGTATTTCGTTCAGCGAATACTTTTAGCGGCACTCAAACCTAGTCAGTTAATCAGACTTACGGAGGTGGGTACCTACAGACTAGCTTTCCATCCGCGATTTCGTATGATAAGGTTTTTAACAATAGTGTTCAACTCCCCATCTCACCTTCTTAAAAAATGTGATTTACGGTTCAAACAAAGTTTCAAGTATTTCACATAGGTAATTCAACATGTACCTACTTACCTACACCACAGTGTGACAGATACCGTTGAAGTAGGAAGGTATTAGAAATACACTATACAGGGTTGACCAAATTAAGTGTCCTAAATAAACCATAAAATCGAAAATAAACTTCAGGTGGTAAATATTTTTATAACGATACATGATTTATATAGGATTGCAAAACGGCATCTTGGCTAGGTCTGCTGGTAACCACATATACGAATAAATTATTTATTAAGAAATATATAGGTATATTCTACAGTAAAAATCCGTTATGTTAGAAAAAAAAAACACGTAAATTAATTTACCCAAATCTGTATAATTATTATATCTGACTGAGAATTTCCTTATGAATCAAAATTGTATGTTTCGGTTTAATGCATGATGATCTTAAGATGTACTGCAAATATATTTTGAAAAGTGTTGTCCCGCTAAGTTTCTTGCCGGTCCCAATATTGGGATACCTTCCTAACAATACCTGTATGTATATGGGTGTTTCTATCATTTCGTGCAAATCATATGTTTGCTGAAATAAAAAATAAACTAACTCCTAAATTCATTTCAAATATTTTTTGTATGTTGCGTGAGGTTCATAGGTATACTTAGCATCTAAAATTAATTCTATTATTGCAACATAAAATATATAAATAAAATATAAACATGCTAAAAACTCATTACCATCACCGGTCAGAACCTAGATTTACAGATTTGAGAGCGAATTATATAACTATTACATGTACTACTTTGATTCAACCACTTAATTTAGATGAAGTATTTATAAGGGAATGAAAGTTTAGTGGTTTAACAGTTTTAACACTGAATATTTAAATCCACTGCAGCAAAATCTTTTTGTCAAGAAAATAATTTCATTACCATATATATAGTTTGCAACAACGGAATTGGCCAGTAGGCATTGCAAATGTTATTCTATACGAAGTTCCCTCTGTCCGCGATCCCCACCTCAGTCGGCTAGTAAACAGTGAACAAGACGGACGTGTGCCATTTTTTTATGAAAAAATATATCGCGGCGGAGTTTTGGATTTGGTACAATTTTTTTCATTACCATTTGCACTGTTTTGATATTATTTTTTAAGTGTTTTATTGAACTGTGAATACTTAAATAATGAATATTCTATTCGAATGCTTAGTGAATGAATGGACCTGCAATTGCATTTATTTTTAAAGAGTTAATCTACAAAAGGTAAGGAAAAGTCATTACCATTCTTGTCATTACCGTAATTTACTGTTAACATACTAAAGATAATGGTAATGAACTAAAAACTATGGTAATGAATTTCAGTATTAAATTCTTGCCACCATCTTATGTTAATTACCATTCTCGTTTTTTATCATGCACCTGACTATTGAAAGTAACAAGTAATATTCAAAACTACATTTTCAGTAGGTATATTCCAAATATAACAAGTTATTCATTAAAATATCTCAAAATTCAAACTTAAACTTTCGACTACGTTATTTCTTTTTTGACCTATCATTACCAACATCGCATTTTCATTCCCATATTCTATATGTCATTACCATTTCTTTTGGAAAAATCTTTTGTTCATAAATCGGTCAATTTTGCGTACAATTGAAAATGTATTATAGATTAATGTTTCTTTTTCGTAAGTCTTACCATTGCCACAACAAAAAAATGAAAATAAAAAATTCTCCCAATTTGCACGAAATGATAGAAACACCCATATGTATATATTACTCCAATTTGCTCGCTTGTAGTTATTTAAGTAAGTGTTCCGGTCCGTAAATGTGTCCTTGCATTTGATTCTCTCCAATCTATAAAACATTCGCAGGTTTTTAATAGGTACGTCTAGTTTGAAAAGGATCGTGTTTTAATACAAAAGGAATCCATTTTTTTTTACAGTGGTGGAGATTATTAGTGAGAATGGTCATCATTAACAGTTGGCTCAGTGTCATCTTAAACCCGCTAATATTTAGCCTCGTGTCCATGAAATTCAGGAAGGCTCTTAAGGTAGGTATGGCAATCGTTTACATATTATTACAATTACAACACAATACATACTAACAAAAAGGGGAAAAGTATATTTTTAGCTACTTATTTCAGATGAAATACTCGAATAAAATAATCTAAGTAATTTCAGTATGTATTAGATATGTAGGTAGGAATATATCAAAATGCGGAAAAACATTGCTTATGATTATCACAAAAAATCTAATTTATTCTTGTTTCAGAGTTTGTGGAGGTCAAAAATAAGAAGAATATCAATCACAACAACGTCTCGGGACCGGGAAGTTATAGGAAGAAAGAAAATAATTAATTGTTAATCACACAATAGTTTAATTGTTAATATAAGTTACATTACTCATCTTTTTCTATAATAATAATAATCGAGTATATGCAATCCCTTACAAGGCTAGGCACCTTTGACCATTCTCTAAGGGCAAGCAATACATGCCTGCACCTCATATTAGAATACTTTACAGTTTTCAAGAATAGCTAGAGAGAGCTGGTGTTGCCATCTATTGAACGTATTGCAAAAAAACAAATCAAATTATTTTTTGATTTGTACTTTTAATTTTGGTCGGGATACCCCACCTCGGATAGTAGGTGATCTTGGTCGTTTTTCTTTGGTAGATCTCATCTAATATTTATAATTTATATAGTATTAAGTAGTGTGACTACTGGAGAAAAAATTAAAGTACAAATCAAAATATTTAGTTAATAAATAATTTGATTTGTGTTTTCGCAATACGTTCAATAATAATCGAATTAACTTTCCAAGGCATTTTATTGTTTTTGCAAATGTATTATTAATTAGACACACATTTGGGGACATCTGCATCTTCAGTGATATTATACGAGTATATTGATTTTAATTTAGTGTTGTGCAGTGTTTGATATTTTTTTATAAATATTATTTAAATAACACAGACATCATAAAAATATTTGTTCCTTACAAATACATTCCAATCATCATCGTCATCACCTCAACCGTTTATCGCCTCTCTAGATTTAATGATTTGTGTGCCACAAGGAGCCATATTGGGCAGTACCTACATAGATTGATAGCACCAATCATGGTCATGTTAAGTTAAGGACACTTTCTTTCTGTTAACTGGCATTATGTAATTTCAACTTCCCAATTAAATTATTAAGTAAATTTATGATCACCAAATTTAATATTAAAAAAACCGGCCAAGTGCGAGTCGGACTCGCCTGCGAAGGGTTCCGTACCATTATCAATTTATTATTTAAAAAATACAGTTAAATCAACCTACCTCAAAAACTATAGGCGATAATTTAATCAAACCAAAAATCGTTGATAGAGTTTATTAATGTGCTTAACATATATTTTTTTTAGAATTTTATATCGCGTAGTTTAAAAAATAGAGGGGTGGGACACATTTTTCAGACTTTGAGAGATATCTCGAAAACGATTTGCTTAAATAAAGATAAGATTTATAAACCTTCATATCATTTTCAAAGACCTTTCTATTAATACCCCCACACGCTTATATACAACTAAATTTTTTTTCTATCCCTCAGTTATATGTATGGAGGGCCCCACCCCAATGGTTTTTTACAATTTAGTATCATAATCCTGTAGCGGTTCATACAACACATATCCTTACCAAATTTCGTTACTGTAGCATTCATAGTTTCCGAGTAAATCAGCTGTGACAGACGGACAGACGGACAGACGGACATGACGAATCTTTAAGGGTTCCGTTTTTGCCATTTTGGCTACGGAACCCTAAAAAACAACCAACTTCAACCGATTCCTCCAAGAGCCTATCATCTGTGGTTTCCATCATTGGTTTCCTATCATCAAATCCTCCTTTCTGAATGTAAATTCTTGTAAATGAATGAAAATTACCAAAAGCGCCATACATGTACCTATAACATTTGAAGAGATCCCTCGATTTCTCCAAGATCCCATCACCAGACCCCAACTTGGTGCCAACGGGACCATCACGGGGTAATACACGTTCGATCACAAAAAAAAATAGGTTCACGATTCTCGGAGATATCAGGTAACAAAAAAAACAGTCGAATTGAAAGCCTCCTTCTTTTTTTGAAAGTCGGTTAAAAATAATTCTCACTGTACTGAAGTCGGTTTTTTAAATACTGTGTTCAACTTCGTGAATACAATTTTGACCCTTTGGAGTCATCTTC
>JALPQI010018957.1:0-21678 GCA_025490895.1 Thaumatotibia leucotreta
GCTAGAACAGTGCAAGCAGTTTGATGTGAAAATTGTTGACATTTTACCACCTGCAACAGAATTGAAGCAAAGCTATAAAGTTCTTGTAGATGCATTGTTTGGGTTCAGTTTTAAACCGCCAGTCAGAGAACAATTGAAACCAGCTTTAGATGCTTTAATCAATGCTGGGCTACCAGTATGCAGGTATTTTATGCCATTTATGATGTTTCAATATTAAGAAAATATGTCAAGTTTTTGATAATGTAATATTTTGTTTTTATTTACAGTGTGGATATTCCAAGTGGATGGAATGTAGAAACAGGACCTAGCAATGAGCCCTCATTAAAGCCATCTCTTCTGATATCTTTGTCAGCTCCTAAGCTTTGTGCTAAGCCGGAATTCCTGCAGGATGCTAAACATTATCTTGGCGGCAGATTTCTGCCACCTGGGATTATCTCTAAATATAATTTGACTTTGCCTCCTTATCCAGCACAAGAACAAGTGGTTCAATTATCTTGCTAAGCTTACTCCTCTAGTTTGTTGTGTTATAGTATAGGTGATATGATTGGTATTTTTAAAGGAAAATAAACCTTTTTTTTTAATTTATAGGCTTTCTTTTATTATGTAGTTTTAAATAATTATACAAACAATAGGCAAAAATCATAAATCATAAAATATTTTAATATTAAGTAATGGATGACTAGGTGAAATACATTTACGACCTCATTATCAAAATAATTGTTATCTTGATATTTGATCTAGATATTCTCGAATAATTTCAAATTTTGTCGCTCCAAGTCAAGTCAAGGTCGCATCAGTTATGCCAACCTCACCAGTCACCAACAATATTTAAAAAAAAGATTGGGATGTTTGAGCCCCAGTTTATAACTCGCGATAATAAATGACACTACATGATTGACATTTGAACTGTCGTTTTCATTTCGCGCCATTTTTTCCCTCCACCGGCTGTCACAGGGACTCGCGTGAGGTCAGCACCCAGCGTCATTTATTTAGTCTCAGGCATTTGTCTTTTGTTGCAATCCCGCAAATTTACTGTAAAACGTGAGTATTCTAGTGTAACATTATTCTAAACATATAAATAAGAAATGTACAGGTTCTTGCATATGTAAAATGATGGATAAAGTTGCTCGCAAAATCCGTTACTTCCCAGTCAAGTCGTGCCATGTTTTCTTTGTTACCAACATTTATAAAAGCCCTACTAGATCTATACTTGAGTCAATAGCGTAATTTGTAACTAGTTTTGGAACACAGTGTAAAACTATTGTGTAATTTCATTGCTAGGTAACAATGTTCGAGGCACGTTTACTACGAAGCTCTATCCTGAAGAAGGTGCTGGAAGCCATCAAAGATCTGTTAACACAGGCCACGTTCGACTGCGATGACAATGGAATCCAATTACAGGTAAGCATCTTTATTTCTGCCATATTTGTATATTAACCCCTTGTGTAGTGTCATTGAAATTACCTCTTTCTTGGACTAAATGAAACTATTACGACTATACTACTACTACAAGACAGTATTATGACTACTGCATCATAAATAAAATAGGTCAAAATAAATGGGGGTTTAATGTCTTATAGTAGAACTAGGTTGATTTGTTTATGATTGTTCCATGATATATATTTATGAATAAAATAAATAAATAAGCCTGTTATTTCTTGCAATTATACATGAATTAATACTTAATACTATGAGCCTTGCGATGCATCCTATTCGGGTGTAGGCCTCCTTCAAACTATTCCATTTATCCTGGTCTTCAGCTACTTATTTGCATCCAGGAAGGACCAGCAGTCATCCTCCCATCTCATGTGAGGTCTTCCTCTGTGATGCTTACCAACTGGACCTTTCCAGGATGTGACTCTTTTAGTCCACCTGTCATCTTGTAGTTGTGCTACATGTTATGAATATCCTACTATTATTCAGTATCTGGCCGTAGTTTAACTAAACAGCTAGCATATTATTCAGCAGGATACTGTATAGTAAACTTACACTTAGTTCAATTACAAGAAATGTACTTACTATTTATGACCAGCACAAAATTTGCTATGAAACTAGTAGCGGGTATGTGATCTTGACAAAACCAAAACTATTTTTATCTTCTTTTCTTATCTTATTTTTCTTTTCTATTATTATTAATCATAAATTCTGTCTATCAGGCAATGGACAACTCCCATGTATCGCTGGTGTCCCTCACTCTCCGAGCGGACGGCTTTGACAAATACAGATGCGACAGAAACATTTCCATGGGCATGAATCTGGGCAGGTGAGTTCTATAGAAGGATTTTAGAACTAAAGTTTGTTAAATAGGATGTACCTTTTTCGGTAATTCAGTTTTATTTTCTTAATTTTACTGGCAAAAGCTACTTGAAATCAATGTATTTCATACTCCTATAACTTCAATAATATCTGTGGGTAAAGTAATATTTGGTTTAAAAATTGCTGACACATGTATATCACTTCAATTATTTGCATTTTTATTCAAAATGCATTCATTGATTCATAAATTCACAATTTAAAACAGAATGATTAGTTGAAGAAGACGCATAAGATATAGTACGGATTTTTGACTTCAAACATTTATTTTCTGTCCTCAGTATGTCAAAAATCCTGAAGTGTGCTGGTGACAAAGACACGGTGACCATGAAGGCGCAGGACAACGCCGACACAGTCACCTTCGTCTTTGAGAGCCCCAACCAGGAGAAGGTCTCAGATTACGAGATGAAACTCATGAATTTGGACCTTGAACATTTAGGTAAATTTAATAAAACACTTTATTGTACACAGAATATGTTACAACACACTTCCAAAGAAATGTAGGTACAAAGGTGAGCTTATCCCTATAAGAGATTCCACCTAACCTTTCAATTTATTTATTCCAATTTCTATGTTCAGCTGATTTTTCTATATTCAACCGGGCACACCACAATTACTGTGGTAAATCTAGGTCACCTGTACTTGGGAAACTTGAAATTTATACATTTTGTTTCATTTAAAAACTCTTTAAATCAAAACACAACAGAACAGGTGTTTATTATATGAATATAAATTATTTATATTCAAATGCGCATGTCGCCTTCGCCAAAGTTTACTTGTAGGCTCAGAACGTGATTGGTGCGACAGTACCTATATCGCCGCGAGATAGACGATCTGTCCACCTTTGTAACAAAAAGATTGTAAGTCTTATCTCGCGGCGACTCTCGGACCAATCATGGGAAGCCAACTGCACCCATTATTACGCTGCGATTTCCTTATAAACTTCAATGGCCTAATGAAATGTTACCACAGGTATCCCCGAAACGGAGTACAGTTGCACAATCCGCCTCCCCAGTGCCGAGTTCGCACGCATCTGCCGCGATTTGTCCCAGTTCGGAGAGTCCATGGTCATATCTTGCACTAAGGAGGGTAAGCATTTTTTATACTGGTTATTTGACAAAATGCGATATTTTTGTCTGTTTTTTTATTTATAAGCCTCTTTTATTTTTATACTTACCATGAGTGTGATAGGAAACAAAACAGGTACTTATAAAATTAAACACATAAGTATACATACTTAAATAATATAATAAAAATATACTCAACCTATTTAACCTTTTCAACGCCTTCCCTCTCGCATCAAATTGTGGCATACACGCCAGTATCTCTACTAATGAACAACGAAAATAAACCTTATCTGTCAGTAAGACAGTTACTTTGACAGCATACTCGATAACCACTTTAGTGGATGCTGGCGTGGTAGGCAGGACAACACACGGCCACTTTAGTGGTTCTTGGCGTTGAAAAGGTTAATACTAATAATTATAGTTGAATTATCGAGAAGATGGAATTGCATTTGTAGTGGTGTTTCTAAAGCAACACTTTTAAAGTGAACCTTGTGTCTTTACAATTAGGTTTACTATTAGTCGAATAATGCCAATACATGAGTCGATAAAACACACACAATACATTGTAACTACGCGATACCAGTACATATGCAATTCCATCTTCTCGATAATTCAACTATACAGAAATTACTAATGTGTATTGTATGTATAATTTCAAATCTTATGTCAAGTTTTATTATCTATGATTTGCACACCGGCATAGCAAACTAACAGAGACTTAACTCTGATAACAACCACAAGAAACACATCATCATCACTTCATTAACATCATACTACTAAATAAACTCGTTACTTACTACTTAAGCTACTGTAACGATTGCATACTACATTTTATTATTCTTCTGGTTGGCAATCATCATCATCATATCAGCCGAAAGACGTCCACTGCTGAACATAGGCCTGGCAATGCGTGATACATTTTTTCTAACTACTGACGGTATTTCACATTAATATCTTATCAATCAGGCGTGAAATTCTCATCCACGGGTGACATCGGCTCTGCGAACATCAAGCTGGCACAAACGGCGTCCGTGGACAAAGAAGAAGAAGCGGTCGTCATCGAAATGGACGAGCCGGTGACCCTCACGTTCGCCTGCCAGTACCTCAACTACTTCACCAAGGCTACGTCGTTGAGCCCACAGGTAAGTACTGGGGAGCTACCACAATCTACTAATAGGTACGATTCAGTTTAGGACCTAAACTGAATGGCGATGTGTCAGTTCCATGGAATAACTGTCAAAAATTGACAAGCTAGACCTAAACTGGATCGCATTTAACCCTTTATAGGGCACCGGTCTCAAAAACGACCACCCTATAGCACTATCTTTTTGTATTTTTTTTATTGTACAGAATTTTTCGTACTATGTAATGGCGTTGAGGCTTGAACCCCACGATTTTTTCGAGTCTTGCCCGTTAAAGGGTTAAGAGATCAAAGTAGCCCTCTTGGACTTGTCGAACCTAATTCAGTCTACAGCCACACCTCGGTCAGTGGCGATAAAATATATGAAACTTGTTGGTACAGTCACGTCTAAAAATATGTATACAAAACCAAGGTTGCATAGATATGTAGTCATACATTGTATCAAAAATATGTATCTATTACTGACACCAAAAAAGGTATCCATTAAACTATTTCAGTATTATGTAATCACAAAATGCTTCACAAAGTTTCATACTTAAATAATTTACATTTAAATGTATTCACCTCGTAGTCAAAAATAAGTATACATGAATGGTTTCCGTTTACATGTAACCACACCAATTTGTCAAATATTTATATACGCCGTTTGATTCATAAATATGTATTCAGACAGCAAAAACTAACCTTGTCTGACTGGCATAGAATCGTAAGTTGTATAATTAACTGATTTGACAATTCACGAAAACAGTGCAGACTTGTCACTGCATACATCTATCTCACGATTATTCTATGACGCACTTGACAGTCCAAATTTTTAGATTGAGCTCAGTTGTATATATTGTGTATTTCAGTTTAGGGTCATTCACAGAAAAGTGCCCTAAGCATTTTTTTTTGTTTTTATTTTAATAATATCAAGTTTTTTCTACTCAGTCAAAATCGGAACGGCATTTTGCAACTAACAGGAGAAATATGTCCCTAACATGTTATTCTCGCCATCACAAATATATATATTATTCAGGGTGCTCAAAAATATCTGACCATGCACTCTAATGTCTTGAAAATAGTCGTGTTCTCCTATATTTTCAAGAATCGAACCTATTTCGAGTTCCGTGCGAGTGCGCTCTGAGTGCGGACGCGTGAGATAATCGTTAGCGTGTACATATCGATAGTGTAAAATGAATCAGTGCAAAAAGTGTAAACAATTTGTAGCGACGACAAAGGAGGATGTCGTTAAGTGCAAAGGACAGTGTGACACAGTATACCACAAAAAGTGTCTTAATAAGCAATTTTCGAAAAATGGTATGTGCGACTCTTGTGCGAAAAAAGAAGGCAGCTCCAGCAGCCAGAGCCCGAGTGTGCAGCAGCCTACAAGAATATCATTGGATTTTCCCAAAGCGACCCCCGAATCTCAGGTCATACTAGCGGAAATCAATGAAAAACTTGAAGTAATTTTTAGTTTACAAGAAAAAATTGAGAGCTTAACTGAGAGTGTGGAGTTCTACTCGGAACAGTATCAGATAATGACAGAGTTAAAAAAAAATGCTGAAAACAAGATTACTGCGCTAGAAAGGAAAAATGTACACTTGCAAAAAATAAACGAGTCACTTGAGGAACGTATTACACAGTTAGAGATGAAGGAAGTTGAAGAAGAGATTGAATTGGTAGGAGTAGAGGAAGCGACTAACGAGCAGACAGGTACCATAGTCAAAAAAATTGCTGAAAAAATGAATCTGGACTGTACCGGTATCGAATCTGTAAGGAGGGTAGGGCGACAAAAGCAAGACGAGTCGCGCCCGAGACCGATTGTTATCAAGCTGCGCTCTAAAGTCCACCGTGCCGCCTGGCTCAAGCTGAAGAAAACAAGTCTGTGTAATAAGGATATATTTGACAATAATAACGGTAACCGTATATATATTAATGAGAACCTCACAAAACAATTAAGGAAGATATTTTGGAACGCAAAAACTTCGCTTAAAGGAACTTATAAATATATATGGGTACAAGACCTAAAAATATTAATTAAAAAAACCGAAGCTTCCAGAATATATCAAATTAAATCCGACACCGATATAGCGAAACACCTAGGTACAGACACCGATTCAACGTCGTTAGCTGCGTCTCAATAGCTTGTACGCTAGGGTGTATACACACTACTAGTTAGATTTAAATACCGAATTTTATGGGAGACAAACTTGAAGAAATAAACGATAATTTTGAGTTTACTAGATTTGAGAGTATAGATAAATGGAGAAATTATATAAAGAAATCTGCGCAAGAGTTTCAAATAATTCATTTGAACATAAGATCACTACGTAAAAACTTTAATGAGCTGTTATGTTTTCTTGAAAAAACAGAGCAAACCTTAGACGTCATAATATTAAGCGAAATTAACGTAAGAAAAGAAGAGTTACCGATTTATTTTATCCATGGATATGATATGCATTCAGTTACGAGAGAGAATCGTAGAGGTGGAGGATTAATAATGTACACGAAAAATAATATTGAAGTAAATATAAAAAGTACACAACAGGGACCTGCAATGGAAGCAATACATGCAGTGATAAGTGTTTCAAAAAGATCCACGCATATAATAGGAACCTACAGACCACCTAACACAAATAAGTTACGTTTTATACAAGATTTAGATAGAATAATAAAGGATATACCAGATAAGGATCATATAATATTAACGGGTGACGCAAATATCGACTTAATGACTTCTAACAACACGACCGAGGCTTATAAAAGTACTTTATGTGGACGCGGCCTACTCTGTCTGATAAACCAGTGTACGCGGGAAGAGATAACGGCAGGCCGGCTAGTATCTACGTGCATCGACCATGTGTGGGTGCGTGCGCCCGCGCATCGCCTCGCCGCACACATTCTCACATACAAACTATCCGACCATTATGTTGTAGGTGCATCTATAGCGACCAGGATCAGCTGTTCGAGTAAACAAAAGTATGGAGGGTCATCGGACTCATCGGTATGTGTGTTGAATTCTAATATAATTAAAGAAAAACTGGACGAAGTGAACTGGAGTGAATTTAAATGCATTACGTGTCCTATTATATTGTATAAAAAAAATGTTTAATCTTTTTAATTCGATTTATGAACAATCAAAAATTACCCTTAATCACAAAAAAAGAAAAAAACGGGAGCCGTGGATGGATAGTGCTATTAGTAACATGTTACAAAGAAGGGACGAACTTTTTAGAATATGGAAGAATAATCCAAAAAATGCCACTAATAGATTAAATTACACTAATTTTAGAAATTTGACTAATAAATATATATACACATGTAAACAAAAGTATAAACAGAGTGAAATAAAAAGATGTGAAAATAATATTAGAAAAATTTGGGCTACAATAAACTCTTGGCTAGGGGCCCCCAAACCGACTGTTGACTCCGTAGTTATGAAATACCTAGGAAAAACTGATTCTGTTAAAAACATATGCACAAAATTCGCTAACACATTTACTCAAGAAATAGTTGATATTAAACATACCTGTAACACCAAGTTTCTAGATCGCGAAAGGTATGTTAACCAATGTAATGTCAGTTTTAGATTCCAAAAAATAAATCACAGCGATGTCGAGAAGGTTTTAGATACTATGAGTACAAAATCGCCGGGTAGGGATAGGATCAGGATGCAAGATTTAAAATATGTTTCAAGAGAAATAAGTCCCGTTTTAGTGAATTTTGTAAATATGTGTGTATCTATGGGAAAATACCCAGATGAATTAAAACAAGCTATTATACGGCCTATATATAAACAAGGTGACCACTTAGATTATGGAAATTATAGGCCCATAGCGATTTTGTCTATAATTAATAAAATAACTGAAAAAATTGTAATAAAACAAATAAGTGCTTTTTTGGAGAAAAACAATATTATCAATGATAAGCAGTATGGTTTTAGACCGGGGCCCTATCCCACAAAACTTTACATATGTAAAATGTGACAAATTTGTAGAATTGTTTACATAAAAACGTACCACAAATATTACAAATATGTAGAAGCGACAAGTCTGTATTCTACAAATATATGCATTACAAATCACCGTAACACAAAGCATGGATAAGCATGGATGGTGTGTCAATGTAGTTTACAATTTACATATTTGTGTAGGTAATATGTAAAATTGTATTTATTACAATTTGTAAATTTATTATTTATTTATTTATATGTAGAATTGTATTTTATTTGTATTTAAATAACGGTTTTGAATATCATTTTAGAGAATAAAGAGATTTTATTTGGAAGTTGTAGCAATACTTTAATCCATGATGTAAAAATACCGAAATGGAAAGATATTACAAATCAATTAGAAAGTGAAAATATATTGAACAAGGTTTGGAGAAACGAGTACCGACTGTCCATCCGTCTCATCGATTTAAAAGTTCGTAAAAATCGTACTAATGCTGCATTTCTTGGTATCTGTACGGGTATGCTTGGGGTCAGCAACCATTTTTTTTAAACTATACCCGCTGTCTCCTAAAATGATAGCGTCAGGGAACGGTCTCCATAAAGGTAGAATGGAACTCTTGTAATGAGATTGTACTTTTTACATGCTGTGATAAAATTGTAGATTTGTAGCTACAATTCTACAAAATTGTACGCATTTTATTACAATTCATCGTAACACAAAACTTTTACGTACAATTGTAGACTACAAATATGTAAATTTTCCCGGAAAACTACATGTAATATGTAAAGTTTTGTGATACACCGAATTGTAGATTTATCACTACAATTACATATTTGTAGAAATTTTCCGATACAAATTTGTAATATGTAATTTTTGTGATATGCTCGCTTGTATTATCTACATATATGTAATATGTAAATTGTAATTTACAATTGTAACGTTTGTGGGATAGGGCCCGGGTCGTAGTACCTCCACAGCCTTGGCAGATTTTACAGATGAAGTATACAGTAACTTAGATAAGAAGAAGTACGTAGGTATACTTTTTATTGATTTTAAAAAAGCATTTGACACATTGGACCACGAACAGCTGGTGCAGGCGATGGATGAGTGTGGTGTTCGTGGTCCAATGCTGAAATGGTTCCGGGCGTACCTGTCTCGAAGGACCCTGCGCGCCGCTATCGACGGAGTCGAAGGCGACGACGCAGAGGTGCTGACCGGTGTCCCGACCGGGTCGGTATATGGCCCAGTGGGGTACATTATGCACGTAAATAGCATAACTAATGTGGTCCGTAACTGTTCAATATATAAGGTCCTAATTTATTAGATGCAGATATTTTTACAGCTGATAGTACTCGGTCTATGGAGTATATTAAACTGTGAAACATTATAGCTTTGACGATGTTTTTTTTGAGAAAACGGAAAAACAAATTTCCTACGTAAAAACACCCTGTTTATGTGATTATTAAATGAAAACTCATTGAACAGATTCTAGTACCTCTTTTACGTACCACTTAACTGGAACTGGCCACTTCTCGTCGATAAATTAAGGTGGAATGTCACGGTCAGCTAAGCACTACTACGCCAATAGATGGCGTTACAGTGCCTAGCTGGTGCGATTTCTACGTATTTTTAAATTTTATGTATGATAATGGAAATATTTTTAATAAGTGATGTGTTTGCCTAAAATAAACTGCTATTTCTAATGTGGCCAACTAAATTTCAGATGAGGTTTAATTTACAAAATAAGTTTATTTGAATAAATACGAAACGCTGTCGCGCTTGCGAAGTATGCACACACACATTCAAACCCTTATTCGTTGACGAAACTGATTGCTTATTTCTTCGGAACGTGTTTTGAACTTGGATTAGTCTAAGTTGGATGACCGTCTGACGCACATTCATGAGGACCAAGGTTCAAATCTCGTAATATCAAGATATATATTTTTTACTTTATAAGACTTTTTATTTTTTTATTGATACTTACTTTACCTATAATCACAATTATTCCAGTAATGCCTGTGGCCTATCCCACAAATCTTCACAAGCGTACAATTCTACAAAATTGTATAAATTCTCATACAAAATAGTTGTCAACTTTGTAGAATTGTATGCTTGTAAAGTTTTATGGTATTGGCCCCTGAACTAGCCACCTAGGTTTAATTTTGGTAACCTTATTTATTTACGTAAAAATGTTTTCAGATGATGTTATGGCACCCAGTTCCGGTATTTTTTGCATGGTCAATGTGGAATAGACCATACTACAAAAAACCGGACCTGGATGACCTAATAGGTGTATACTGTACAATCAGATTGGGACGGAATCTATTCTATGACCTCAGACAAGTTTTCATATATGTATAGTTATATATTTGATATTTCTAGTCACTTTAATTATTAGATTCCTTCCCATTCTAATCACGCGCGGAATACATAGATAAAGAAAACAGATCAATTCATAAATTCAGTGTTTTATTTACATCATTTCATATTATTTTTATTTATTCTTTCTGGTTCTAGTAGGTACTATCTCTGTCAATATACAGTTTTTATAAAATATCACTAGTGTTGGCAACATGTTTTCTATAAAAGTTTCGTCGGTCATTTGTGACACCTGCAGTTGGCCTTGGATCTGAAATGAGAATACTCATTGTTAAAATGGTGTCTGATGATTGCTGGAATAAAAAATACAGTTCATTTTTATCTAGTTAGATGGTGGTGATCCTGACTGCGAAGTTAGGGAGGGAGCCTGGGTTCAAAACAGGTTCAGTGAGTATCTACAAAAAGGTTATAGTTTTAAAAGTTGAAGGCCTGGAACTCATCATCCCTCGGGAAACTAACGTTTCCGGTATTTACATTAAAAATATGTTATACTTATAATATATATTGCTATTTATCTACATAACAAGTTTCCTGGGTTATTCCAATCCGTGGAGCAGTTGTTTCGAAAACAACAAATGTTTTTATTATAATATAAGCATAGTGAAAATATGTAATAAAAAATCTGTTGAAATAATGGGAGGAAAGATACTCTACCGGACTTACCTTTTGATTTCTCCGTAATATAGTATAATTTCTACAAGGCTTCGCTTACGAGTTTTTCCCGAGCCCGAGTATCGGTGTTTTTATAGCCTTTCCTTGGCGTTTGTGGCTCCATCCTCATGTACCTAAATCACTGTAGATGCCACGCTATAAAATATTTGAAACAATCGTTAGCAATTTAGCGTCAATTCGGATTATACAAACCAAAGTAACCAAATGACTGCCGGTGATTTTGAAAGAAAGAGTGACGTTTGAATTTAGTGTTGCCGACGTTGCCGTGCCAAATGGATTATACGTTCAGTTACACGCGACTATCATTTAGTACGCACATTTATTTTAATAACATTAAATGTAAGAAGTCCAACCTATAGTAGCGTAAACGTAACTATTACTATATAACGTAACGTATATATTTTCTATAATAAATGGTCTTCTGATACAAAATATAAAAATCAAGCAAATCGATCGAATACGGAATATCATAAAATAGTACGCGGGTTGGCTATTGGGTGTATATATGACCTATATGGCAACATTAGCAACGCTATCCGTTTGATGCAGTTTGATGGAACAAAATAAAATAACAAATTGCACGACATGCGTCCGGTTTGACAGAGCGGCAACGCAGCATTTGTGGTCAACTGGCAACGTCGCTTTTTAACGCACACGCCGAAGATACGATTGGTGTACGACACTGTCGCCGCCGACCCACACATTGACAAATTTGTATTAAAATAAAGTAGTGTTTTAAGCTATTATTTGACCATTTTTATTACGGAAATAGAATTTGCCGCAAATAAATATCAAAATGATTGTGGATGGAAGTGGTTTCATTGTAAAACTATGCTCCATTTACCCATATTTGAATAAATCAATTAGTATGAAAAACGAACCACCTTAAATACTTTATTGTCAATGTCATGTTATTTTCCGTTGGATTGTGTCACAGATTAAATATAGGGAAGATTCCGTGTATTAAGACATACCTGAACAAACTATTGTCATCCTTTACTATCTCAAGATGTATTCCATAAGGAAAAAGAGACAAATAAGGTAGCTCTCCTTGGTCTTGAATTATATCAACGACTCCATTTTCTTGAACAATGTTACCAACCTGACTAGATAAAATGTCATTACTATTAGTGTTGTCCAGTCTTCATCGTATGCTTTTATCGGCAATAATAATATTTTTACCAAATTAGGTAGCGAATACAGTAGGAATAAACCTTATTTCCTACTCAAAATCACGATCTTCTTCGATCGTGATTTCAAAATCTACATTTTAGGATAAAAATAAAATCACAAAGTTAACGAAATATTTTCTTTAATTAAAATGTCATAATGAGGGTTTCCTAAAACGTATGCCACTAGTTGGCGCCACTTAGCCGTAAGGTCCCGCTAAGAAACACAATTATCTAGCCCCAAAGAAAGACTAAGTAAATTTTTTTTTTTTTTAAATAAAGTTTAAATTTTTTTTATGTATTTTTTTAACTCATACAAAATATTTAAATCAGAAACTATAAACATAGAATTTAGACAAGTTTCTGGACCTGCTCCCGCCTGGTGATTTCAGAAAACTCTCATTATAACATGTTTTATGGACTTATCATTCCTTAATTAATAAATATGTAATAATAAATGTGTAATTTGAAGGGAGTTCGGTTTTGGACGCCAAGCTGAGCGGACGCATCCCAGTGTCCTCAAAACAATAGGCAACCGTCGCCAGATGTTTACTGTGCAACGCCGTCTACGAAAGTACGCGTACTTTAGCTAAAATCCGCGCGCTCTACTCGCGTTCCGTGCGACTTAGTGCTATTACCGCGAGAAGTGCTATTACTGCTAGTTGATAAGTGCAGACATTCGAGCCCTATCAAGTGATTAAAAAAAATAGTGCTGTGCGCGAGCCAACCGCGGTGACAGAGAGCAGACGCAGACCGACGACTGCAAAGGACTATTGACTGCCGCCTTCACCTGCCCCACTGACAAACCCGGTGAGATCGTTCCTCTCTTCTAGCCTCTCATACGGTTCTAGACTTCCCAAACTATCTAGATTGATGATAGCTACCCTAGTCATAACCTGTGCCATCTATGTAGATTTCACGCCGCATGATACTCATTTAGAACTCGTAGGTAACTAGCCAATATCCTGATCTTGAGATTTATAAGAACGTAGGACACTGTCTAGGTTCTGATAAATTTCCGTAGACAAAGTTAAAACCCGTACTCAGAGCCCACTTTCTAGAGGGCCCTCATAACACGTTCGTATGCAACTAAATCTAACAGTTACTATCCAGTAAACATATAAACTATCGGTTAATACCAAAACAATAAGCATTCTTAAATTTACGTAATTAAAGATTAACTTCCAACACCAATAGCCTAGGCCAAAGCCATAGGCACTTATGATCAGTCAAGCCGACTCTTCAATAGTAGCACAACTATGGACATCAGAACCTTAAGTCAACGTAGGATAGTAAATACTCACTGAAGGCATCTACATTAATTGTAACATCTACATATAGGTACTAATTCATTTCTTTGCAGAAAGCCACGTTTGAATTTTCAGAATGCTAATAAAACCCCGGAAATAGGACTTCATAAAACATAAATCTCGCTCGAAAGCAATTTAAAAAACAACAAGCCATCTGTGCAAGCCTTTCTAGAAATCGGTTCAACCTCTCTAAACAAAAGCTTGTGCAAGACAAAGATAAACTTTCTAATAACCAAAGAACAAGCAAAAACAGCAATAAATAAATATTGCACCAACATCCAAAATTCCCAAAAAAAACGAACGGTGACCGCATGTTGCAATTACAATACAAACAACCCTGAGTCGACGTCCTTTGTTCCAATAGTTCCTGTGTCTAGACACATTGTTATAACGAACACGTGCTAGAATTGCTGGGTTAAAAGTGCCTTCGCAGTAATAAAACCGGTGGCCATTGTCGGTATAGTAGGTACCACAGGGATAGATCAGTTTAAATTAAAGTACCTACCTCGATAAACGAACTTTGTAATTACTGCCACCTACTTAGTAAAAATCAAAATCAAAAATAACGCGGCTGAAACCCAAGTGCTTCGCAATGGAGATATACCCGATTCCCAAAGACGGTAACTGCCTATACAGAGCCATAGCAGACCAACTAAATGCCGTACTAGATAAGAATATCGATCATGCAGAACTTCGACAAACGTTGGCTACTCATTTATACGCAGAAAAGGACAGCAATGATATACGACTAGCACTCTACGGTAGTGTCTCAGACCATTATAGAGCGTCCAATAATGTGTGGCCGCCAAGCGACGAACTTACAGAAGAATATATACTAAATCAGTTCAAAGACGGATTCTGGGCTGGCGAAGAAATTATACTAGCCACCACGAGTTATTTTATGGTCAACATTTACGTGCACTCTGACCAATGCCCACCCCTACACTACAAGGCTCCCATATACGAAGCTCACAAAATGGGTACCCTACACGTATTTTACAGCAACCACCACTACGACTCCGTCCGATTGAAGGGCCCCATATCGAATACCGAAAGCGTGACGTATACCACGCCAAGCGTAGCGGCAACTAAGATGCCCGCCACAACAGAAAACTTATTGCAAAGCTTACCGGAGCCCTACTCACTAACAAGCACCCAAGAAAGGTTCATCTCACTGAACAGCTCCGTCAACAGCCTGGAAAATGTCGACTCGACAGGGCTACGATTACTTAGAGACCCCTCCAAAGTCACGATCAGAGAATGCATAACGTGCGACTCGGTTTCCGTAGCTACTTGGAACGTGAGAGGATGCGCATCCCTCGAAGATAAGCTTAACATCGATCACGAGCTATCCACCCGCAATATCACAATAGCGGCGCTACAAGAAACCCATTTGTCAAGCGGAGAATTCACCTCAAACAACTACCGTTGGCTATTACAGGGAGGACCTCGCCCACGAGTGACACGGGGAGTGGCGATACTAATTCAGAAGAATACCCAGTACGAAATAAAAAGCACTCATCGAAAATATAATAACATCATAGCCACACACTTAAAAATCCAAATAAACGACCACGAAGCACCCATAGAATTATATATTATTAGCACGCATGTCCCCACGGGCACGGCTACTTGCCTAGCGAAAATTGGAATCCTACTACGGCAAGCTCCGAAAAGGGCAATCCCCATTATCCTAGGCGATTTCAACGCCCACATTGGAACGAAGGACGTCAACTCCATAACCAACCAGATTTCTAAAAGAAACTTGTTTCATAGCGACTCAAACTTCAACGGACACCTTCTGTTAAACCTTGTACAAGAACACAATCTATGTGTCAAGACGTCATGGGGCCGCCCATCGTGTAAAGTCACATGGCAATTAGGTAATCGATCGTCTCAGATTGACCACATACTTACCTCACTACAAAGACCTGTATTTTTCGATTACATACAAGGCACCTGCTCAAACCTAGTAAAAACAGACCACAAACTCGTTTGGGGAAAAATACGAAACTCCAGCTGGGCACAAAGCAAGTTCAACGAGCCGCGAAATACAGGACGCAATAAAAACAAGTTAAGAAAAGAAATATTTAACTACAAAAATGTCAATTACGAGGCCCTAATAGAAAGTACAGCGGTTGTAAAAGAGTTCCAAAAAGAAGTGCGACGTTTACTGAGCGACCAAATGCAACCGCAGAAAGGCCAAAAAGCTAATAAACCCCCTACCTGGAGTGAACTTAACGATATACTCAAACTAGCGACAAAAAAAATCCCGCCTAAATGCGTCGCACGCTCGCGAGAAAGCAGATTAGCCCTGGTTAGACTACAAAAAGCGTTATTTACCAAGAAAAGGTTCCCAGACACACGCAACATCGACTCTGAAATCAAAACAGCCCGTAAACAACTGAGCGCGTTACAAACTAGGGATTTTCACAATGAAAGTAAGCACTTCTTTCGACTCTTAAGCAAGGCGCCCCCGCCCATGAGGATGAAGTTTACCTACAAATATCTGAAAGGATTTAGAAGGGCCCCCGAGAACCGTACAACTTCTAACCGCTTTATCCCAATGACGAACTGGGTGACAGAACTGAAAAAAAGTGAAGGTGCATTAATTGACGTCATTGCATGCGACTTGGACCAACCGCCGAAAGGGGAGGGCCCCAACATGAAAACAGTGTCAAAAATTATTAGAAAAATGAAAAACGGCACCGTTCCAGGTACTGACCAGATCGCACCAGAGCTGTACAAGGCAGCGCCACGAGAGTTCGTAGCACTAATGTCAAACATAATGCAAGAAGCATGGGAGAAAAACATTATTCCGGGCGAATGGCTCACATCTAAGCAGGTACCAATACCAAAAACGACTTCACCTAAAAACGTTAACGACTACAGGAGGATTTCTATCTGTAACGTAGGTTACCGCATATACGCCAACTTCTTACTTGAAAAACTGGACAAAGAAATGGAAGCCCTAGGTAATTACCAAACCGCCTTTTTGACCGACAGATCCACGGACGATCACCTATTTACCCTCCGCCGGGTTCTTGATACCAACTGGAGAGAAGGCAACAGAATTTATGTAGTAGCGTTAGACATTGAAAAAGCCTTCGATAACGTTGATCTCAACGCTCTAAGGGACATCCTACTTAGCCGTATAAGTACCTCCCTCACTAACCGTATCATTGCGGCCTGCATGAGGGAACGAACGTTCATTTCATGGTTCGGACAAACCACAGAACCTATAAATAAGGGGAAGGGGGTCAAACAAGGGTGCCCTTTGTCACCAAGATTATTTACCATCTTAATTGACGACGTCCTAAAAACGCTCGAGGATGAAGACGAGGCCTTGACGCTCAATAAGGACAATGAAATCACCCTCCCATTAATTTTATCGTTCGCAGACGACCTCATTATGATAGGCGATTGCATTAAAACACTCGACCGACTTATAATCAAACTTAAAATTCTTTTACAAACAGTAGGCCTCGTTATTAACGAGACAAAAACAAAACTCATAATCAGAGATCCCTTCGGCCCGCCAGTAGCGGAACAACAACAAAGGTGCCTGGGTGGAGTACCAATAAAACCTATTATAAAACAATCAGGTACCTGGGCACTTTATATAACAGCTGGTCACGATAGGCGGGCCGCAATCAAAACTAGGTGCGATAAGGCCATTCGGAACTCCAAAATACTAACGAAATTTATACAAAAGTACAGCATAGACTGGAAATTAGCGAGGCTATTGTATAAAATGGTCATAGCACCTTCTATGACATACGGCGTCAAGGCTATGGCCCTCACCAGTGGCAATAGGTCACGGCTTAGGAAATATGAGAGATTTATACTGAAAGAGATGCTGGGTGTTTCAAAAAGTCCGCCTAAACAAAAAATAGGAGATATCCTTCAAGGGAAAACAATTACGAAAACTATTAAAGTCCGTAGACTATCGTACTATGGCCACATACTCCGACGGCCTAAGCCGCACCTCCTGCGTGCAGCCCTGGAATATAGAGAAAATAGGAAAAAAATAGGTAGGCCAATTTTCACATGGACCGACTCCCTAGAGCATGATATAACCAATTATACGGAGAAAAATATGACATACTGGGAAAACATAGCACAGGACAGAGACAAATTCAAGAAAGAAGTGGAAACCATCTACAAATTACCGGAGACTGACACTGAAACCGAGCCAGAGGACGAAAACGAAGAACCACAGACTGGATCGGACCACTGAATTGTCCAATCGAAATGAAGTCAAGCCAAAAAAAGTGAAGGAAACGCAGTCACTATCCCTCCTGTATGTATCAACACACGTATATATCCATCTTCCTTCATCACTGGGCACGATGCAAGTATTCGGTCTGGTTCTCTATCCCGTCAACTCCTATCCCTGACTGCACAAGCCCTACACTCCCAACCTGTACTGTTTGGTCCACCGGTAGCTCGGGCAGGAGCGTCAGCTGAGCGCACCGAGGCGGCAGACGATGGAGAGAAATGCGAGAAGACTCGAATGCACGCCCCATTCCGGACGGGATAAGTCTGGACGGAGGACGTTAAACCACATCGCGTCTAAACGCCTCTGACCGACCGACCTAAACCGTACTGGTACGTGTATTTGAACATTTTCGACAAAGCTCTCCGACCCTCCCTCCTTTGTGCGACCAGCGCCTCCGAGTCCTTGCAGCTGAACGGCTGGCTGGTGGTGCCAGTTAACGCTAACGCTAACGCTAATAATAAATGTGTAATTTGAATTTTAATAATTTTAAAAATAATTTTGGGGTATTGTTTATATAAATTGGATAGTTTCTTGTCAAATTTCTGCATACCAGAAAGGAAACAAAATGTATAATTAATGAATTGAAATCCTTAATGATAATAGTAATATCATATAATTACCAATTTAAAGTAAATGTATTAATTTTAATGATAAATATAGGTAGTTTGTATTTCTGTACATAATTTGCATGTCGGATGACGACAGGATACCTGCTTCCGAAACCGTGTTGTACCTACTATCTGTACTTGTATATCTGTGTGTCCTTAGCAAATAAAATATCTTTATCTTTATCTTTATCTTTTAAAGCATACCTAACAATTTTGGTATGATGGCTTCTTTATAATTAAATTAATCAGTCTACACAAGTATCACATGAGCGTCATTATTAAACTAAACTTAATTTACTTGCTGGTTGACATGACATTGGATGATTACCAAATATGGTGGGGTAGTACGTCAGAATGTAATCACTTATGCGCGTACCCTTGCCTGAAACAACAGCTTAAAATTGTGCGGAGCATATTTTTGAATACTCTTTAGGGTACCAGTCGTCTGCCTTTTTGATATTTTTGACCCATAATAGCCTTTGTTCAGTGTCCAGTGGAAACCTGTTGGACATTAAAAACATCGATTCATTTTTGAGTTGACTATCAATACATTTATCGATATCACGATCGGTCTCTTAAGTACCACACTATGCGATACAAATGTTTGAATCCCACTATTTATAATTACATTACGAATGTAAATACAAATGGTTTAATCACAAAACTACACATATGTATCCGACAACAAATATTGAATAAGATTTTCAGTTACTTTTACCTTAATAAGGTTCGAAATCTTAAAATTCAAGTCAAAACTAAATTGCCGGTGAAACGTAATGTCTTTATTTTGTTCATTCAGGTAACCCTGGCGGTTTTTACACCCTGGAACCACACAAGTCATCACTTTTATCACATTCCGTGCACTTATCGAACAGAAATATACATGAAAAGCTTTATTTTAATCACTTTTACTATTTGCGGTTTAGGTGCACTAGTATACACAAACAAAGATCGTTGACAGGCATTGCCGGCGTCACCCACAGATAAAATAGACTCGGTCTATCAATTTTATATGTCTATGGGATTGTGTCGTTTGATGACATGACAGACAGTGTTATTGTGACATGTGATAATGCACACATGATGATTATTTTTAGACGAAATTATAATTATTTTTTTTGTTAGGAAAATGAAATCAAAAAAATTACATGAAAAGATTTCTTAATTTATATTTAAAGTTAATTATTTTAATGTAAAGTATCATGTGTTAAAATATCTGCAACTAATAAATTAGGACCTTATATATGTATGCCGACGATACATGCCTTCTGTACGCAGATAAAGATATAGCTAAGATTGAACAATGTATTCAGGAAGATTTTATAAACATAATAAAATGGTCACATGATAATGGGATTATATTAAATGTAGTAAAGACTAAGTGTATGATTATAAGTTCTCCCTATTTAAAAACGAATTTGAAGTCTATTAATGTAATTGGACACACATATGAGTGCCTGCATAAAAAAGAAAAAGATTGTAATTGTAGAAGTTTAGAAGTCGTTGAAACATTCAAATACCTTGGCCTAACTATTGACAAAAATCTAAATTGGAAAAATCATGTAGACACACTATGTAACAAATTGCGGTCCATATTATGTAAGTTCATTACTTTAAAAAATGTAGCGAGTAAAAAAATCCTATGTATGATATATCATGCACTGGCAGACGCAGTTATAGGTTATGGAGCTATAGCATACGGACGTACATTTAAAACTTATCTGGATAGGATACTACATTTACAAACTAGATTATTAAAAACTATTTCAGATAAGAACATGTTAGAACAGTGCAACCGAAACTATTTAGTCTTATACCAAAAAATTGAAATCTTGCCAGTGCATGAAAAATAAAGTACCTAATAGCAACTGACCAGTTTAAAAAAACCGATTTTAAAAAGCCTAAATTAAACACTCGTAACTTAAGAGATACGACCATTCGGAAATATGTTGAGCCGTCTGCTAATAACTATTACGGTAAGAGAACGGGCAGTTACCTTATACCTCGAATTTTTAACAATGTTTTCCTTGAAAATTGTTGCAATAATAGTAGTAGTAAAGTAGTTTTTAAAAACAAAGTAAAAAAGTTCCTATTAGATACTCTCACATAGTTATTTTAATTTTAGATTTAAGTGCTAATAGAGTACAAAAAGTTAGCTGTTAGTTTTATATTGCTGATGGTGCATGCTAATAAGTAATTATAAGTATTAATAAGAGTGCTTAACCTCGCCGTTAAACTTTGGTTTGGCGAAATTGTAGTATTAAGCATCTTTCTTTGTATTGTTATTGTAAATAAATAAAAAAAAAAAAAAAAAAATTTTTTTTCATCACACTTGCTGTCTAAGCGCGCCATTGCTTGCGCGCGTAGCGGGAGTAATAGAAAAGTGAAATTCCCTAGGGAGTAATATAAATGTCAGTACGTAATTTAATAATATTATGTCCCCAAACTTATTTTTTTGTCGGCAAGTGTGATGAAAAACATTGTATGCATCACGGTCGGTAAGCGGAATACTAACTCGAGTCATAAAAGCCCTCCGCCTAACGGCGTCGGGCTTTTAATACTCTCGTTAGTAATTCCGTACTTACCTCCCTTGATGCACAATGTACTAATAATTGTCATCGAATCATATTGATAGACATTATTGTTGTCTATCTTGAATTTATTATTTATTACCAGGACTTCAAACCCAAACTTTTTTATTTCGAATTGCCCTAAGAAAGTAATAAGAAAAAAATACAGATTTACAAGTGGTATTTACTTTATAATGCTTGACAAACAAAACATTTCTTCTCTCTTTCAGTT
>JALPQI010018958.1:0-26469 GCA_025490895.1 Thaumatotibia leucotreta
ATATTGATGAACTTTTACTATGGCACCGACATCCGATTGGAGAAAAAAAATCGATGTTCCATACATTCCGCCTAATGTCTCGGGTTTGAATGGAACATCAGATTTTTAATCCCGCATCGGATGTCGGCCTCATACTAAAACTTCATCAATACGACCTCCAAAGGCTACGAATTAACCCATAAAAATTTGAACGGTGAATGAAAAATCATCCTGTAAAATAATCAGATATTTTTGATCCTAAAATTCCAGGAAGCAATAATTTATAAAATTATGACGCCTTTACGTGTTCCTTCCCAGAATCGAATGTTTTTGAAGACACATCATCAAGATTCGAGTGCTTGTATAGGCTACTGTATTCGGAATCGTCTTTAATTTTGCTCCATCTTTTTAAAATGAATGACTGAGGCAAATGGCGTAGCTATTTATTATACCAACTGTTTTTCTTGAGGCCCTTTTATACTCAGATGCGTTTTTGAATTATTTATATATATTTTATTTATTCAAGTACTACTTGAAATAGTAGTTATTACCTACCTACCACTAAATCTGCGGAAGTGTGGGTACGTGAAAACAAAATGAAACACATCCATAAAGGAGGAAGAGGCGAATAAATATCTTGGGAAATTTTACACATAATTAATCTAGTCTCACGGTAAGCTCAATTAACGCTTGTGATGCGGGTACCAAGCGACGATATGTACCTATACCTACCTAATAGATAGATACATATAAATACTTAAATACACACACAGCCATGACCTGAAGGAATTTAACTATCAGAAATAAAAGCTCTTGAAGAGCTGGCCAATTCCTCGCACAACGTATCAGCATTGAGATACAGCGAGGAAATACCGCCATCATCCTCGGTACAATGCCACAAGGGCCAATCTTAGATTTAGGTTAGGTTAGTTAGATTAGTTAAAAATACTTATAAAATACTCGATCAACGTGACAAAACGTAAAGTTATCATAATTCCGTATTGTAATTCTCTATTTTTCTCTTTACCCTCCTCAAGAATTCCCTTCACACATTATGAATTTGCGACCCTATCAATTACTAAGGAATTTAATTACAATTGGTGCCAAAAGCCAATAAAAGTCGTATTACCGCAGCTTTGACAGCTATGGCCCCTTACTTGTGAGAGGATTAGGTAGGATTGGAGAGAGTGAAGGTGGCAAGGGCGCGACTGGCCAATTACTTACTACTAAAGAAAAATTTGACTATAATAATATCGGTTATAACGACATTTATCCATGAAATAAATCAGTCTATCTCAGTCCACTGCTGAACGTAGACCTCTCCTATTATATTAAGTAGGTGTAGGTGTGCATTAGGAGGTAAATATAATCGCTACGCTGGATTAGCAATCGCAGCGCAGTAATCAAAGTCACCACCACAGCTAGTCAAACTTCGGGCAAAGCAGATAAGCAGTTGACGATGCAACAAAAGCTTATAGTATAGGTATTACTTAAGTGTGAGTATTACTTACATCAAACATTTATTAACAAAATAAAACTTCAATCGTTTCTCATAATAATTTATTTATTACAAATTACGACAAATGCATGACAATCATGCCGTTTAAACACACTGCTACCTAATCCCACTTAGCTGGTACCCTTCTCACTATTAACAAGTCCTATCTACTTTAACCATCCTTAGTCACAAAAGACATTTTACTTCTACCGCCTTCTTAAGTTGTAAGGTCACAATGTAGTGGTTAATGCTATTGACATAGGCCCTTTTGGTACGAAGGTTGTGTACGTGGCGCCCGCGCCGTGTAGGGATTAGCGACCCTCGATATTAATTTATCGACTCCATTTATTAACATTCCTGGGAGTTAATGCTTCGGGGGTGCTTTTGGGTCTCGTGTGGGGCTTCTAATGGGTCTGCGAAGAGCTCACGTCACACTCAGTGCGAAATTAGTTGATATACGTCGATTTCCATATTAAAAACAAAGTTATTAGGTAAACGCTGGGACCTCGGGACACAATGCGTGCGGGTATACAAAGATATAGCCTTACGCTTATAAAATGCCACCGGTGACCAGAAGGCTGGTCACAGCAAATAAGCATTAGCATACAACGTGGCACACAGCAGTGCACACACAGCAGCACAGCAGTGGATACAGCGTGGCATCTCTCCCAAATCGCTGCCTTTTATTTGTAGTTTCCTTTTATTTAAATTATAATTGTAACATATTTTTTAAATAAGTCTTTCATAATATTGTCTACCTGTTGTGTTGTTCTGTACATAGCAGTTGGAAACCCTTCGGAACACACGAAGGTAATACTGCTGTCCTGCTTTAACGTGTCGCCGTTGTAGCCCGAGCCTTTCGTCTTTTTCTTGGACCCGAAGAGTTTTCTAAGTTCGAACAAAGTGTAAAGTCCATTTCAAATTCGAAGGCCCGATTCCACTTGACAAAGTCATTAGGCATCAAAAATAGCAACAGTGGTAATAAAAGATACCTCATCATATCATCATCATATCAGCCGAAAGACGTCCACTGCTGAACATAGGCCTCCCCCAAAGATTGCCACAATGACCTGATGATGAAGATACCTGGTAATATCCTTTTGTGGCGTGATATTTTATGCATACATCTCATATGGTGTATGACACGTGCCAAATTGTAGTGGACCAATTAAATGACAAATGTTTCGAGTGGCATCGGGCCTTCGTATTTGAAATGGACTATACACAAATATCTAACTTTTCAAGGGTTACCTACATGTAACTTTATTTGTATTGTTATACAGTTTAATTATGAGATTCCATTGCAATAAACCAAAGAAAAAATACCGAAGTTTACCAAAGCTGGAGTTGGGTTTTGAACCCACGTTCTCAGCTTTCACGGCTGATGCCTAAACCACTCGGCCACTCCAGCCACATACGATACACATTATTATATTTATCATACAGAATTAGTTCCTTCATAAAAATATGTGCACCAATACAATAAATATACAAGTTTTTATTGGGTCGGCAACGCGCATGTGACACCCCTGGGGTTGCAGGCGCCCATAGGCTACGGTGACTGCTTTCCATCAGGCGGGCCGTATGCTTGTTTGCCACCGACGTGGTATAAAAAAACATACAGTGAAAGTAACTTTGCCCTTTATCGCAGTAGGTATCTAATCTACCTATCAAATTGAACTATAAAAATAATTTAGCTAAACATATGTTTTTGGTAATATAATGTATTACCCTAGTTGTGTCA
This sequence comes from Thaumatotibia leucotreta, assembly GCA_025490895.1. Lineage (NCBI taxonomy): Eukaryota > Metazoa > Arthropoda > Insecta > Lepidoptera > Tortricidae > Thaumatotibia > Thaumatotibia leucotreta. The sequence goes on from JALPQI010018958.1 coordinate 3,222, forward strand.
TCACTTTTTTATGTTATGGGTAGTCAATTTGGCTCTATTTAAAACCACCATTCCAAGGGACAACAAACTCTTAACTAAATTCTTAAAATGGTAAACTAGATACTAGGTATACCTTTGAAATAAAACTATGAAAACGGATAAACTCGCGTATATTAACTAATTTTAACTTCATTCCGACGTTTCGAACACTTTACATTGTCAGTCATCCGCAGACCACGAACCCTGTAAAGTGTTCGAAACGTCGGAATGAAGTTAAAATTAGTTAATATACGCGAGTTTATCCGTTTTCATAGTTTTATTTCATGAGTAATCCTCGCGGTAACCGAAGAAAATATTAGGTATACCTTTCTTCACGGCAATAGAGTACCGGAATCGATAGGAGTGACTCAACGAAGGTCGGATCTAGGTCGCTCCATTGCTTGCAAACTCACTGGACTACTGGTTACAGTACTACTTGTGAAAACAGTAGCCGTACCATGACTAACATGAGTTGGAAAGTAAAGGATGGATTAGGTTTTACTCGATATGTACATTCTATCGCGCTCACACTGACTAGTAACTGACACTAATGGCCAGCTTATCGAGAAAAACCTAACGTTACCGATAATTGCAAAGTCATTGTACGGCTACTACAGTCCCGTAGAACTTAGTTTTTAACTCATTCTGAATATTGTTTTACTTTTTTCGACATTGTACAATCTCAAAATTAAGTATTACGTAATGTTAACCCTTCAATACATGACCTTGACAAAGATTTATTCAAATTTGAATTCTGACATGTTGTCAATAGGGTAGAAAGTACGTGATGCATATATACATCACTATGCATTTAAGGGTCATAACAATTGAGTGTCTCTAAAAGTGAAAAAGCTCATGTCAATATAAAAAGTAGTTAGTTTGTATTTTCATAAAATTGCAGACCACCCAATAATAATAATAATAATAATAAGGCCGCAGGGCAGCTTGTGGCGAGCTGTTGGGGAGTAACGACCCCACGGACCCGAGTGCTCCCGAGAGTTGGTCAGGGTCCCCGCCTCCGGCGTGTCTTCGTCGGTCGGAGTGGAACCCCAAGGGGACCCGTAGGACTCTCAGCTCTGGCTTGCCTTAACTGGCCGTCCAGAGAGGAGTCGTCAGAGCTATACGCTCCAGGGGTGGAAGTGTAAATTTGCGTAAGTCGCGAGTTGGTGCAGCGGCCGTCAAGCCACTGCGCAGAAAGCGGTGTACACCTCTCTACACTCCTGAGCCGCCTACACCGGTGTTGCCCCTGGCTGTCTCTTGTGACGGCATTTACGGGGGCCCATCTAGTCGGCGGCAAGTCACCGCCTGCCTCGATAGCAAAGAGAAATCATTGTTATGGCAGGTGTCCGGACCTCTTTTCTATAGTTCCATCTCTTATCCATCCAACCTTCATCTCCATAACCCACTAGTCTTTTCCATATAATCTCCAATAGCCTCTATACGCCTGCTGGGACCGGTTCACGGATATCTATTTTTGTGCCCGTGAATGGGTTGCAGCAGGTGTAAAACACAGCAAATTTCTCCAAAGGGCCTCTACGTGTTGGATCTGTATCCCCGCGCAAGCCTATCAAAAGACCGGGATTTATAGGCCCGTAATCAAAGAGAGATACAAATAATAATAATAACAACTTTTATTTCGGACGTAGTCCATATAACTAACTACTACATATTTAAAAATAAATAATACTAATTAATAAAATAATACTATATCTAAGAAGTGTGGAGCTTAGTCCATCTCTGCAGTAGAGGAGAGTCCCACCTATCTACTAACGCCTTCAGGATGCTGTTGGAACTGCCTCGCCAATGATTGCTTTTCACGGAAATATCGTCCAATTTGTTCAAAGTCAAAGTCAAATGATTCTTTATTCAAATTGGAATAGCAACAAACTCTATTGAATAAAAGAGCTATTTTCGACCGTTCTACTAGGCAAATTATTATTTTTTGCCTTAGAAAGACGTGACCCGGGTTTTCCAATTTTTATTCGGATCTCACGTAAAGCAGGTTTTCCGTAATTCCATACATTCTTGGTAAAAGAAATTTAATAAGTTCATAGGAATAATTACTTTGTCACCTACCACCCGTCTCCGAATCCAAATAAAACATAGGAACGTTTAATATTTTACTTATATTTGAAGATTTCCGTGAGTTTGGCGGTAGGTGCTTAAGAGTTAAATATAATGATAATAACACATAATGATAATAGAAAAAAACGATAGCGGGATTATTTGGGTATGTATATGAAGGTTACAGCATGTGAAAATAAAGATCAAATTTGTCCCAACTCACCCCATTTCGCGTTACCACATTTTTTGCTACATTACTGTTTGTGCAAATACTACCACGAATGAAACGCAGACCGAGCGTCTCCGTTCGGATTTATAACAGGCTGGAAAGCGAACATCTTAATCTGTATACTAAACATTTCTCTAGATAGTCGAGTTACCGTGCAAAGCCAGCAAATAACGCGGAAAAGTAAGATGGATACGCAAATTGAGGGTTTACTTCTCCAAAAAAAAGCAAAAAACATTTGTTTTCATTACAATTGTTGTCTATTTCATTCCCGAAAGTGTATGTAGCTACTAACTACTCAGGGCTCGTACAAAAATCATATGATCAATTGATCCTATTCATCCGATCCAAATGAACTACCAAAGAAATTTACTAAACTCAAATAAAAAATAAAAACAATGTAGTGATTTGAATGAAATGGTTTATTAGTGCAAAAACTTGGCGAAAATTCTTCTGTATATTCCTTGTCTATTTCATATGCGATTATAATCTATAGCAGATTATTGCCACGCTAAACTATTAAACATAGACAACAGCGCTCCAATATCCTACTTTTCCAGAAATTATCCCTGCACGCATCGTTATGAGAGGCCGCGCGTGCCGCCGAATAAATGACGTTTGTAGCAAAATGGCGGCGTGCGCGCGCATACTCGTTCCTCGAAGGCCAAGGAGCGACTAAACTGCCACTTTCCCTTAATTACCTTGCTAAGCTGAGGACGTGAAATTCAAACAGATGTTTTTACAATGCTTATGGCCTGTTTCACAACCGGATAAATAATTATATCCGTCAGATAAAATTATTAGTTTATTTCCTAAGGCATATAAAAAAGACAGCTAACAGTTATCTGGCAATATATCTTACTCCGGGATGGTGAATTGGGCCTTTAGTCAGATAATTTTCTTTTTTGTTAGTTGTTTACTTAATTAGTCGGTAGATGTCGCATGTCGGTAAATCAAATAAGTACAGTAAGTAAGTAGATTCCTACATCGCGTTTTCATTACACTAGCTTTATAAGCGCGCCGTTGCTTGCATGCATCGCGGGAGTTATTTATTTATTTAATCACATATTATATTTACACGGTTTACAGTTTAGCACCAATACACCGATAAATGAACAAAAATGTACATAACAACTTAAGAAAAAATAATTACACATAAAACATATCAAACGCAAGTAGATAGCCTATCATCCATTCATCCATCCATCTCAGAGAACTTCAAACATTCCGTGCACATATAGAAAAGTGAAATTCCCTAGGAACTTGTTGAAATGTTAATTAATAATGTTTCGTCTTAAAACTAAGTATTAATAGTACATTGTGTATTTAGGGCGGTAAGTAAGAATTTGAAAACGAGTGTGAAAGTAAAGCCCAAGCCGAAGGCGCGGGCTTTACTTCACACGAGTTCATAATTCTTGTACCGCCCGTGGTTACACCTACACACAATGTTTTTCATCACACCTGTGATGCAAAAAAGTAAATTTATTAAAACAATATATTTTCACAAAACTACTCTAAAATGGTCTAAATCAGGGATGACTTAATTTCATCATTTTCATAAAAGAAATCTCGGCGCGGCGCGCGGCGTGCGCCGGACCGCGCTAGTGCGACGTAATGTATGAAAATCCTTAACGGCCTACTAGGAAGTAATGACGCACCTACGGCGCGCATCACCGCAGCGTATTGGCGCACTTACCGAACAGGTGTGATGAAAAATAATAAAATAATAGACAACATTAAAACATCCTTGCCCAAAAGTTTGAAACTTATGCTTATTTATGTTTAAAAAGCTTATAAATGTATGAAATTTTTGTCAGCCTCCGTAGCCTAGTTGGTACCTACCTAGTGACCCTGCCTACGAAGCTGGAGGTTCCGGGGTCGAATCTCGGCGAGGGCATTATATTTGTGTATTTATTTATCAAAAATATTCGTTCCTTGGTCATGGCTGTCTATATATTTAAGTATCTATATGTATATCAATCTGTTATATATATCGTCGCCTCGCCTAGTACCCACATCACAAGCCTTAATTGAGCTTACCGTGGGACTAGGTCGATTTGTGTAAGATGTACCAAGATATTTATTTATTTATTATTTATTTATGCTCGCTGCATTCCCCCGTTGTATCCAACGCCGTTTTACTTTTTCAGTGCCTCCACCTACAATATTAATATTACTGGTGCTTATTAACAAAAAAGAGATAGATGTAATTGAGTTGTTGTAACAAATCAGTCATGCTATCAATTAATACGCTACAAGCAAAAGCTGCGGACTTCAAAAGATTAGAAACCTCCCATTGTCGTATAATGACTCATTGAAGCTATTCAGTCAATCGACTTGAATGCGACCTATTATCAAGCATGACGCCAGCGTCTTTTTAAAAAGGCTCTAAACTTATAAGAATTTGAATGGCTTTTAAGCTGTTTTAATTGAAATCTGTCAATTGTGTGAAGGAACCTGATAGGTCGTTAATTCGAGTTCGATTTGTCTGTAAACACCTTAGTATATAAAAACTTGGCATGCGGGTGTGTTCGGGGTTCATTTTATTGATCTGATTTATAGCTTAATTTGAATACAAATGAGATATAATTCTTTTGGTGTGTAATATTGTTGTGTTAGCTTGTCAGGTTATATGTACATACTTATAATTGTAGTAAAAAGAAACCATAATTAAGAATTGGATTCGGCTTTCTCTGCTTTTAGATGAATGTATGGACTGATTATATGCAAACCACTAAACAGTATCGTACCTATATTGATAAGATTAAAAAGGATTAAGGTGGAAGTACTAGTAGTAAGGTGGAAGTAGTACAAGTAATAGTAAGCCGCTGCCAAAACAGCGATGTCGTGGCCGCGGCGTTAACAGGTGTACGAGCGCTCTTACAAGTGAAGCTAAAAAAAGCGAGTTCAAAAATATTCGTTTTACTGAATAGTACGTAATACGTAGCTACCTCCGGATTGGATTACATTGGCCTAATATACTACAGAAAAACTGACCCACTTTATCTACAGAAATTAGGTATGTATTTTATACCCAATTTAACCTCAGTGGGACAAAAACAGCACACAGGGAAACCAGACACTATTGAAGAATCTCTTGACGTATTGAGTGCCTGTCACTAAGCTCTATTTTTCGATGGGATAGGCTGGGAACCGACTATGAATCTTAACTCTTTACAAAAATATCATTCGTTGACAAGCAACACTCAGTAGGTAACAAATACCTACTTGAAATAAACCTAGTATCTCAGTTCTGTAGCCGTACCATGAGTTGGAAAGTAAAGGATACGTACGAGTAATGCATTCTATCGCGCTCGCGCTGACGTGACGTAGTACTTCAGTCATGGTACGGCTACTGATTCAATATTGACTTGAGAGGTTGCTAAGAGTAGTGACAGTTTTTATAGCCTCCTGCCGCCCAGACAATACAATTAGCTAGTAAATTTTTAATAAATTCTGTAGAAAATATAATAGAATTTCATTTGTTTGAGGAGACCTTTTAATAGGCCTCTGGGCGGCAGGAGGATAATGAGTTTTGGTTGTCAGCAATGTCAACCAACGATACGACTAGGGTTTCCATCATTTGTTTTTAATTTAATACGTAAAAATATAGTACACTCTAAATAAAATCTTTGTTTTGGGTTAAAATATAATGATTTATATCCAAAACCTGTTAACCGCTCATATTACATAAGACTTCTTTTGACTGAGTAGAGGTACAACAATCAGGAAATTTAGAACTTTCATCTCCCTTTCCACCAGCAGTATGCATGATTACAATTACTATGTGTTTTTGCGTAACTACTACATTTTTCTTCAACAGTATATAGTACAAAGAGTCGAAATATAGTACAATACTATATACTACAACTCTAGAGCATCTAGATACGATCACACAAACATAACTTTAGGGAATATTTTATCTAAGTATGTGTAAAATATTTTTCTCAAACTTGCTACGGAATGTTGATTTTACTTACTTTAAATTAAACCCGGAAATACTATGTATACGGTGTCATGAGCTAAGATGATATGTAAAGAGATTTCATGTATTTATTTCACACCTAGGACTGCAAACAAACTGTCTTTTGTTTTGAAACGTCAAATTGTGACACTAGGTCTTGACATTCAGCCACAGAAAAAAAAAAAACCTTAGAACCAATGTCTATACCAACAGGTAAAAGGAGACCTCAAACAGATTAAAAAAAAGTTAGGCGCGAATGTTTTTTTTTAATGTGATACGATACTGTACTATTGGTATATTTACAAATTAAGTAGTATGGTTCGGCGAAATCAGTTCGTTTTATTTCATGATTGAGAAAAGCACTATACAAATCTCGGCGAGAAACAGGGTTACAGGCCGCGTATCACTATCTGGCCTCAGTTCCTTCGGCCAGATATATCTACTTGGCCTGTAACCCTTCATTTCCCGTCCTCTATAGTAATGTACTATTAAACAAAATGTATGCTGATATTTAACAACTGCAAAAATTAATATGCAGCGGTTTCTACCGATCGCTCCCTGAATTATGTCTCGCGAGTTGTAACTAGCCCTAGCACATACCTCGTTATTTTTGGGCTATTACCGCACACTATGCCTTTAAACGCTGGTTGGAACAACTACAGAGTGTAAATTAAGTAGGTAATAGTAAAAAGTTGGACTGTCAAATTGTTGTTTAACATTTAAAAAGAAACGAGAATATAGACACTGTGAATAAGACATCACATGGCTTAAAGCTATAGAGTCGACTGTCAAACAAAAGCTAACGCGAAGAGTTATTTTACGCCTGTCTCCCGGACTATAAGTGGCCGCTAATCTGCCCATTGTTGCAGCAACCCGACACCCATTGTGCGCGTGCGTTACCCGACACCACGCGAATGGTTACTATGTCAATCAAAACGGTAGCTACCTACGTAAATACGTAAACCTTAATTAAGTAAAATTCACCAAATTAAAACAAAAACCGACTTCAACCAATTTCTCCAAAATCTCATCATCAGCGATACTGTGAGCTTCGAAATCTGCGAATTTCCAGGATTTGTTTCTCTCACTCTAATGGCGCCTTTGTTCGAGTGACAGAGACAAATTCTCGAAATTTACGAATTTCGACTTTCGCGGTAGTCGGCCAGAACCCGACTTGGTGCTAACAGCGGCCCTACCGCGAAAAACAAAATTCGTAAATTTCGAAGATTTGTCTCTCTCACTCTATGACGCCTTCGTTTGAGTGACAGAGGAAAATCCTCGAAATTTACGAATTAAAAAATGTATCTTTTAATATTGAGTTCTTTCAAAGCAGACCATGCGACTAGCACTAAAAATATGAAATGTTGTCGATTTCCTCGACCGTACACTATAGCGACATTTCCAGCAGCTTAATACGAACACAGTACACAGTACCCGATCCCACAATGAAAAAAAAAAACACAATCGAATAAAACACTTCCTCAATTACGTGCAAGAAAAATAAACATGAGAACTGGTGCGTATGACAGGCCTTGTCGAGAAATAATAGCCTGTCTCCTTCTTGAGTGGGGTGTTGAAAAGGGACCGTGGATAAGAATAACATTCGACGTAATTATTGACTTCAACTTTTAGAATAGCAGACTGGTGAGAGTCATGCTTGATGAATTTAATGGAATCACAAAATGTAATTGTAACACTTGTAAATGTAACAAAATAGGAGAAATGTTTCTATGTATTCTCGTATTGTACTTGCAAGAAATCCTTCAAACGATCAATGTAACACGTGAATACTTAGTTTTCAAACGCTGCGAGTGGCAGCGATCTCGCTTAATACCTACAGCGAAAATCGAAATTCGTAAATTTCGAGGATTTTTCTTTGTCACTCAAACTATATGATAACAGATAAACTCGCGGATATTAACTAATTTTAACTTCATTCCGACGTTTCGAACACTTTACAGGGTTCGTGGTCTGCGGATGACTGAAACGTCGGAATGAAGTTAAAATTAGTTAATATACGCGAGTTTATCCGTTTTCATAGTTTTATTTATTATTTATTGAATAATTAGATACCATTTTAATCACATTTTTACATTATCGTCAATTCGTCACACAAATCAGTTGCAACAGCATTTAAATAATATTGTTATTTAGATGTTAGTTACCTATTAAAAAATAATATAACTGATATTTATAATGATAACTGTGAACCACTATATAAAGAAGCATATATTCAAGTACCTAAGTAATTATTCTTTATCACTCCCCTGAATTTATTATAATTTCTTTAGCACACTGTATAGCATGAAACCAGATAAACAAAACCAAATCACACGTACATTTTAAAATAAATCCTTCCTTTTTTTGCAAAATCATTAAATGAACACTCAGTTAAAGCTATATTTAAATAAGCTATAAAATTAAGTGAATTTAAAATGGCGCTCGGGTAGTTCCAGGAATGTGTCCTTGTAATTACATTTAATTGCGTGAATTAACCATTTTCTGGTTGTTTCAGGATTCCCGCAGATCAAATCGCCCTACAGCCCCTCACAGCCTCATCTTTCAGGTTGGTATTTCATTTTTTTAGAGTAGAACCTCGATTATCCAAACCCTAATCATCCAAACGCGGCGTTACCTATGTTCGGTGCGTACAGCAGTCTATCACTCGCACTGTGATGGATTGATAGGGTTGCCAGACGTACTGTAATAATAAAGTATTACAGTACGGTCGTCCGTATATTTTACCCCTATGTACTTTACGATATACGGGACGCATAAAGTACTCTAAAATACAGTATTTTGAACTTAATTGAAAACTTATCTTAAAATACTTAAATAGCCAGTAATCTCCTGTTTCCCTCCCAGATACTGTATTTTTTCTGTGTGTAGGTACTTTATTTTTTCGTATAATTAAAAATCTTAAATAATGTACTTAGGTTTTTTTGTAACTCGCTTCGCTCATGTTTTATAGTCACCAACACTCGTCCTGAAAAGCCTACTTTCCACACTTGTATCATAAATAACAATATCCGATAGTTTTGAATAGCAATAAATCAATCAATATTCTTTTATTGCATTAAACATGGTGTGTAATAAAAGACGGTGTAGGGAGTAGGACAGGTACATAAAAAAATTGTAACAATACATGTTTAGCCACAAAATAGCATGCAAATCTTATACCAAACTGACTAGACGTAACACTTAAAAATTTAATCAAGTGGTACTGCGCATAATTGCTTACCTTCGGTACTCTGAAAGTGCTCACATCATCAGCCTTTCTCAGTCCACTGCTGGACCGTAGGCCTTTCCTACGAACTATGCGTGTATACGCAATACGCAATACGCATTAGGTAGTAAATGCCCATAATCGCCACGCTGGGCAAGCGGATTGGCGTTCGCAGTAATGTGTCCAGTATGATGACGCTGCTGCCGATCATCAATCAGATCAAAGAATGGTCATTGACATTTCAATCCCTTAATCGACTCTTACGATACCCGCGGGAAGAATTGGGGTGGTGACAAATGTGTTCTTACTGCCGTCACCACATTACTAACTGTGCGATTTTGGACGTTAAGTGCATACTAATAAGTATCCCATTCAATGTGATAGGTACTTAAAGATGAGTTTTTTTTTTCAACCTCCTGCAGACATTTTAAAGTTCCGTCGTCTCATCATCTCCCAGAAATTCTTATATTGCATTGTAATCACTAATCAGCCTAGTTAATTAATGAATTATGTAAGTTGTCATATATTGGAGTTAAAATATAAAACTATGAATTAATTAAGTAATCAGGATTTATTTATAAATAAATACAAAATAAAGGTACAAATTTGTACCTACCGTTATGCCGGGAAAAATATCATAGACAGGGAGGATTCGTGGGTTGACATGAATCAATTATAATTAGTATAATTATAAATTATTTATAAATATACATAAGTATTCTACATTTCAGCTCAATCGGAAACCGGGAAGTGTAACAAATTCAACTCGCAAAATTTGATTAACTGCCTACAAACAAACATGAAAACATGTTGGTGATACTAAATACAAGGTTGTCAAATTAGATAGGTATGAAAATGAAGATCATTTAAAAACAACGCCTCTTTCTTCCGACGTGATAATTTAATCCGCCAATATAATGTACTGGGCACTCCGACGAAAATGATCCCCCAATAGCCTGTTTACCTCTGCCAAACCAAGGGCCTAAGTTGATTAAGCAATTTCTTAGCCTAGCGACCTAGGTATTGCGGCACTGATAGCGCACAATACATCCAGTGATTTTGGAAAGTGGCTGAGAGGGCCCCCCCTCTCCCCGCCCGCCCCCCGCCGTACACCCCACTCCCTTTGTCTCCGTAATGAATCCGCCAAACGCCAACATTCACCGCGCAGTCGCCCGAACTAACCAATATCATAGATCACAACACATCTATCGCCTATCAGAATTCCAACCCTCCCCGAACAAATTTGAGTTCAGTTTCGATTGGCTACACTCGATACTTAGGCTGTTCTTAATGCTAACAAATCAGGAATTTGCTTAGGACGTGAGGTTTTAGAAAATATCCTGTTAAATGCAAATTAGAGAGGTCGAGATAAAGATATAACGGGTTGCTCCCAAATTGCTTAATAAATAAGAGGAATTTTCTCGCTCCCGATTTTATTTTAGTTCCAATAGGACACTTATATTCCTTTTTACGATGACGTGTGCACACCTGACGTCGCCCGGCGGCCATTTTGCTATTTGTAAAAATCGCTTTCGCCGCCATTTCTGCGTGGAATTTCATATTTCGAACGCCGCGGGGCGCTGGTTTTGAACTCGCATTGTTTCTAAAACAATGCCGTTGGCCGTTTGCAAGCCATTGTTTAGACGTCGCCATTTTTAATTTGAAAATTGGGACCTACTCCGTACTTACATAGCGGAGTGAAAAGGCATGTGTAAACAGGTCGGGGCGGTGTTTCCTGAAAGTCAGCCATGTTTTTTGGCATTGTTTATGTCTATGACGTCACTGGAAGGGCATCTCTAGGGGGTCGGTAAGGGTCAGAAGCTTCTATTGTTTATCCACAAGCCATTTTGAATTCGATGAAAAATAATAGTTGTAGGTAAATATCATGGAAGTATCATAAAAAATAGGATAGTGAGAAGTGGATTTTTTAAAGTGCAAAGACTAAGTTGTCGTGGTGAATAACATGGGTATTGTGGGTGGCATAAAGGCCAGCATTCAATATGGAGATAATTTTCATAATATATATTAATATTTATAGTGTGAATTCTGAGACAAACTATTAATACATTTACCTAGCTATGTATACTCCGAAAACCTATTTTTTTGACCCTCAATATAGACTTCAAATCTAATAAAATAGCTTTGAAACGTAACACGGTTTTTGCTTTATTTTTTCACTTTCCGTTCTCATCTTACCTAATCCAAGGCGACAAGCAATCAAACAAAACTAGTTAATACAATATTAAGTGGTCGGAACCGCAGGCTCTCCCTTACCGACACATTATCAAGGAAATGTTTTTTTTCTACTAAGACAAGTAGCAACTGTGAATGCGGCGTCTACAACAAACACCTCTCTTCATTCGGTTTAATTCTTATCGCCTTGCCATAGAGTTAATTTTTGCTCGGTGTAACGATATGCTACTTGCTGGCGAGGCGTGAAAGCAGCAAATATATTAATTCAGTCTGTATGACTCTTACCTAGCTGATATTAAAGTTGGTTCTTCCTTAAGCTGGCGTTAAAGTGGTTGGTGTCGCGGGGTGTCGGGTGTCACAGAAGCGACAGTGTAAGCGTCGACAACTTGTAATAACAAGCAATATATTAGTATTTGTGGTCGCCACACTGATTCAATGTATCAAGTGACTTGAAAGAAGAAAGTCGGGGACAATCTGTAAAGTCAATATTTGGATAAGCCGCCAACTTATGAGGTGCACCTGTATGTTGTCAATATTGTTACAATCCTAGTAGGGCTAGTTGGTATGAAATTGATGATTATTTTTAATTACATTCATTAAGCAGTTTAATTATTTAATACTAATATTCCAATATAACAAAAACTGTAGAGGCAATTATTAAATTAAACGGTTTCAACGGCAGCGGCAGAACCAATCGTTACGTAGCTGAAGCACTGTGCAACAAAAAGTAGACCTTTTGTACAGTGAACTAGTTGGTTTAGTGAACAGCCAAATAATCCTGCAACCATGGGACGTCATACTGTGCCGGAAAATGTCTTTGTAATTACGTTTATATTATAAAATGATGACAGTACTTACAAGAGTCGAGAAAACTCTAATTTTTACCTGCTATTTAAACTCTTTATGTTAATATTCTTAAAACCATTACAATACGTATAAATTCTAATATTCGAATATGACGAATTAAAAACCCGAATATTCTTCCCGAATATTTGTCTGTTACTCTAAGGACACCTTCGTTGGAGGGACAGAGAAAAATCCCCGAAATTTGCGAACTTCATTGTTTGCGGTAGCAAACCAGCAGGCTTAACCAAGATGCCATTTTGCAATCGTATACTATAAGCGATAAGTCACGTAATGTAGGTATGTAAATGGTCACGTGACTTTTCGTACGAATCAGTCATTCTCATACATTTATTACTTATCGCATATCGTATACGATTGCACAGCACAATGGCAAGTGAAGTGTTTTTGAAGAAGTGTTTCTTTAGTGTTGATGAGTTTTTCAACAACGGTAAAGATCAATGGTTAGGTATAGGTTAGGTCATTTGCTTGTGTATTATTTGTTTTAACATTGTGTAAATTGTAATCGTATATCAAATATATTTCTTTATTATTTCTTTATTTCATACAAATTTCAACATGCACCGCACAGCTAACGCCAAAGCGGCACAAATTGGAAACATGAACAACTTAAATATAAACAACAATACAATTTGTATAACACAAACTACATAGCACAATTTAAGATATTGAACTTTCAGGCATCTCGCTCTCTAGCACTCTCATACACTCTATAATCAGTCGCCCCATCGTAGTTACAAACAAGTCACATTCAGGCTGTGCTTCGAGCATAGAGTTGAGCAGAGAGTGTGCGCGCGCGATCGGCGCCTGCGCGTGCGCCCGCGTGCGCGCGCCGCCCTCCGCCAGCAGCGGGTGGCGACGCGCGCGCGTGTACTGGTTAGGTACAAACAGCCGCACAAAAGCCTCCACAAGTTGGACGCAGTCGATTTTATTTCGGAGAATGCCCAGGGTAAATTTGGCTAGCGAAACCGACCTCCGCATCTGTAGTGAGTCATATCCTAGTTGGCCCTGCAAAAATAATGTGGGATACATAAAGGGATAATAATGATGCGTCCTCTTATAGAGTGTTCTGAGGAACATCTTCTGGACTTGTTCCAGCATAAGAATATATTTATTCTCATGAGGACTCCAAACTATTGAGTTTGTCTCTAAAACACTCCGGACTAGTGCGGCGTAGAGCACGCGAGTAGCATGCACACTCAATGTTGCAGAATTGCGGAGAACAAATCCGAGCCTTTTGTATGCCGCGTTAGTCACAGACGTGACATGATCGCGAAATGTAATCGCGGGATCAAAAAGTACACCCAAATCACGCACCCGATGCGAACGTGTTATGACAGCATCGCCGATGGTGTAGTTGCACTGACGAGGGTACTGGGATCGCGTATAGCTCATCATCTCGCACTTGTCTGCATTGAAATAAAGTTTGTTGTCAAGGCTCCAACGGTAGACTGCATTAATGTCCTCTTGTAACTCCAGATAATCCTCCTGGCTTTGGACTGACTTAATTAGCTTCACATCATCGGCGAACAGCAGTAAAGTGGAATGACGGACTTCAAGAGGAAGGTCATTTATTAACAACACAAAAAGAAATGGCCCTAGATTTGATCCTTGACTGATACCAGACCGTGTGGGGTAGCTATTGGATACATAGGTGCCATACTTCACGTACTGAGTCCGATTTGACAGATAGCTCGCAAATAACTTAAGAAGCCTCGGAGTGAATCCCATCACACCCAACTTCATGAGAAGAATGTCATTGTCGACGCGGTCGAAGGCTTTCTGGAAGTCTAGGTAGATGACATCGACTTGTGCCTTTCTGTCTAGTTCGCGAGACAAAACTTGGGTTAGGGTGAGCAGATTCGTCGCTACAGACCTCTTAGGTAGGAAGGCATGCTGCGCGCCGGTGATGTGAGCGTGACACTGCGACAACAGTCTACCATGAAGCGCCGACTCAAAAACCTTGGCTAGGACACATAGGATAGCGATTGGACGGTAATTCTCCACTTTTACTTTAGAACCAGCTTTAGGAATTGGTGTTACCCTAGATCGCTTCCAGACAGTTGGGTAAGTCCCAGTATCCAAAACAAGGTTCAAAATATGCCTAATTGGATCCACTAAATCGTCAATACAGGCTTTAAGTACAAACGCTGGTATCATATCCGGTCCCGGTGCGGCACCAGACTTTAACTTTTTGACAGCGTTTCTCACGTCGGTAGGGGTAAAGAACTTAACATCAACGTACCTAGCGACGGCAGGCAGACTGGAGCTGGCCGTATGGGGGTCAAGTACTGGTTCATTAGGTAGGAAAACAGAGCTGAAATGATCCGCAAACGCAGCTGCAGTAGCAGCGCCCGTGTGCTCTATATCTCCCCGCGTTACTTTCGGCTCTATGCCACCCTTACATCGAAGAGAATTGACGTACGACCAAAACTGAGCCGGCTTCCTAGATAAATTTTCTGATATGTGTCTCATATAGTTAGTGTGCGCAACGTTAATATCATTTTTAATTTTTGCTCTCAGAAGACTAAATTTCCCGTAAACCGATTGATCCCCAGACCGCTTCCACTGACGGTGGAGATAATATTTCAACTCAATGTCATGAATTATATCTTTAGTGAAGAAGACAGGATAAGCTGGACTACCAGCTCGCCTTCTTATCTTCTTTGGAAAACAGTTGTTAAAAATATTATACAGCCTATTATTAAAGCACTCTACAGCATCATCGGTTTGATGGAGTTCATATAACAACTGCCAATCAATATCCTTAATTTCGTAGTATAGCTTTAAGTAATCGCCTTTACCAAAATTCCAATCAATCTGATCACTCATGTTAGACGGCTCTAAAAACACTCTATCTCTAACAAAACTATAATCAACTTTGACTATGATGGGCGGATGATGGAGGTCGATCTTAGATAATACTTCATGAGGGTCAGCGGGACGTACACACACTGCACTACTCAACTCCTTGCTCGCTAACACCACATCCTATCGCATCCATCGCTAACAATATTAATTTCATTTAAAACTTGAGAAAACACTATACAAGCTTCAGCCGGGAAAAGGCTTGCAGCGGCCCTACCGCGAAATACGATTTTCGATTTTCGCGGTAGTAGGCCAGTGGCCTATACCACAAAACTTTACAAGCGTACAATTCTATAAAATTGTATAAATTCCCATACAAAAAGTTGACAATTTTGTAGAATTGTACGCTTGTAAAGTTTTGTGGTACAGGCCACAGGCCTCATATATCCGGCTCTGCTAGGCTCAGCCTATATCTATTCGGCCTGCAAGACCTTACTTCCCGGCTTTTGCAGTAATGTATTAATGAACTATGAACTATGGCATATTGGCTAGGCCTGCTGATCTCGGCACGATCTTTGTTACACTCTGTAGGTATATCTTTTCACTAAAAACATCTCAAGTGTGATGTGATATACTACAACTACAAACACTTCAAAGCGACTGATTTGGCAAGTGTAGTGCAAACAGCGCTAATTGCTAGTCGGCTCGGGTTACCGCGGGTTCGATTCCCGGTATTTCCCGGCCCTTCGTTAACTAACGTAATTTCTGAATATTTGGTGTATTAGTTACATGGTTTTAGAATAGGTTTTGGGATACTAGTTTATTTTATTTATTTATTTATTAAGGAGACAACACAGAAACATACAGGGAAAGTATACAATAAAGTTTGGTTTACATTTTGTAGGTACATATGCTACCTTAAACGTATCTCACAGTGAACATAAAATACCGATACAGAAATAGACACAATCATAAACTGTTTTAGGTGACATATCTACACTATATAGGTATATAAAATAAATGCATGCTAAGTATTATGATAATCAATAAGGGCTAAGTGCTATTTTTACATAATTTTGAAACAGCCGATTTGAACTGGGCGCGTGATTTGGAGAATAGATCAATTTCACTGTGACATTTATTGTGGTGGTTACATAGTCTGTATATGGGTGCACGTTTACCAGCATTGGTCTGGATTTTAGGAAGACTGAAGAGGTGATTACACCTCGTTGATTTAGTAGGAGCGTGAAATTTTAACCTTGATAATAATTTCGGGCAATCGATATCACCAACGCAGATGTCCCGCAGCATAACGACATCTGCAACCGACCGTCTATCACGAAGGGATAACATGTTGTATATGACTAAGAGCTGATCATAAGAACACCGAGGGAGTTTCATATTAATGTTAAGTCGGCGTAGAAATTTCTTTTTTATCATTTCTATATATTGTTACAGTAAATATTTTAAAAGGAATTCCATGCAACTGACGCATACTCGAGGTTTGACCGAACTAAAGAGTTAAATTGATAATTATATAAGACTTAGCTTCTGTTTGAATGGTTTGGTGATACGCATTACATTTTAGTACGAACTTTTGCAAGAGTCACTTATTTTACGACGTTAATAATCAAGGTATACCTACCCAAGCCCTCTAAAAAATTTAACTTTGCAACATAAAATAGTACAATACGTTACTAGTGCGAAAAAAATTAGTTCGAAACGAGTGGCGATAAATTAAAACATGACCGTACACTACCCAGTGTTCTAAATCGACACAGTTACGAATTTCTTTTTCGCACGTGTAACAGATTTTTCTATACAGGTAGCCCGCCCTACCATGAGTTGGAAAGAAAAATATACGTCAGGTTTTACTCGATATTTAAAGTATTCTATCGCGCTCGTACTGACATATTGAAGCTCCTACTATTAGCATTAGGAGGTAAATGCCCATAATAGCCACGCAGGGCAAGCGGATTTATCGCAATAACGTGTCCACTATGATGATGCTGCTGCCCATCATCTTCTATCAAAGAATGGTCAGCGACACTTCAATCCCTTAATCGGCTCTTGCGATACCCGCGGGAAGAGTTAGGGTGGTGACAAGTATATTCTTACTGCCGTCACCACACGGCCAACTTATCTACGTAAGTAGTTAATAGTGAATACATACTCTACTATCTAATTTTATGCCTCGGATGAAAGTCGACAAGTGGCAGTGGATGATGGAATAACAAATTCTAGATATCTTAATACGCGTAGGTATTTATTTACAGAATATATCAGAGAAGACATACATGATGTGCAACACAACATAAGCTAAACGTTTAGTGATTACACAACGATTGAATGCCTACAGAATCTATGTAGCATTAACTTTCACAAAGGCTGAATACATCGCTTAAATACTGCGAGAACATACCTAATTGCTCCAACACAATTCGCCGCTAACCTAATAAAACTTTCCCGGGAGATTCCCAATCTAGCTCATGCTTCACAAAACCTCCTCCCACCCGAATTAAGCACCTACAAACCAATTTACCCCCTCCCCCACACCCCATATCCTCAAAGAAAATCGGGTCTTAAGTGGTGGTAATAAGGTCGGAGGATTGAGGCATTAGCAATTATAATGAGTCGGTAAGTGCCGGCTCATTACTGGGCTCGGCCAGACTTCAAAAGCCCGATTATCGGCAAAAATGTCGGCATTCTTGGAGACGTGTGATTAGTCTCGGGCACATTTTTCAAGCAGTTTTATCCGACTAAGGCGAAGGAAAAAAGGTCACCATTTTTATCGTTTCATAGTGCTTCTAATTTCATACACAGTCTGTCTGCAATTTTCGTATCTTCGTATTATGACTATTATGAGTTATGAGTAACATCGAAATCACGAGTAAAATTATCTGTTTCTTACATTAGTTCGTGAGATTTTAACATTTTAGATTCATAGGAGAGTTTCGTTTACGATTTCACATTTCAGGGTTGGCCTCACAATAAAAGTTGTCCTGTAGGTACGACTTATATATACCTATTACCTACTTCATATAATGGGGGTGAGGTTTCCAGTGGCTGTAGCTGTATTATTCGTAACACGTTTCGATTTAGAACACTCACTTCGGTCGTGTTTTAATTTATCATCACTCGTTTCAAATTTAATTTTGTTTACTTGTGTTGTAATGCAATTTTTTTTGTTGATAATATAAGGCCATGAAAGCCCGTGACGTCGCTGAAACATAAGTACCTCCTAATCTACGTAACCAGGACTGCCCGAAGACACTTCCTATTGGCACTTACAATGTATACGGTCGCTATTAAGTGGCCCGCCCTATCCTCCCCCCCCCCTCCCTTTACCCCCTCCGAGAAACGTTTCTACACCATTATATTTTCACGCTCTGTTACCGTCGCGTTTTTATTATATTAGGTTTTACACCTTACACCTACATTAATACCAAATATTTTATTGATTTAAAACAGTGGTTTACAGTACAAATACAAATAGTACAAAGCTGAGGCGTCTTTATTACGTATACAATATACAGTGTGTTACCATGACCCAGGCTTTTCATAAAATAGGTAATAATACGCATTTCTAGCAATAGTTTTCAAGTATTAACATTTGACAAATATTTAAAATAACCGTACAATTAAGTTCCTCCGGACGATCAATATAACGCGTGTACCTACTCTATTTAGTTGCCAAACGTTGCGAGTGCAAATTGTCAAGTGCAAATTAACGATTAATTTTGAAGTACATTGCTTGTCGATTAACTTTTCTTAGAAAGTTAAGTGCTTTTAAAATTTGAGTTTTGAACCAAATAATAGGGTTAGGTTAACCAAATAGGGTGACATCTTCAAATTTGAAGAAACCCTTTATAATAAAAGAATAAAAAACAAAACCAAATAATGCTCACGGTTTAATCTAAAAATCTGAATCACATTCCTCGGTTACAATAAAAAGCCACGACCGACGCCGATTGTCATTTGTTTTGACAAACCCTCAATTAATTAATTTGTGTGGTTTTATACTAGAAATAACAATGGTAACACACTGTATTCCTGTGTCTCGCTTCTCTAACCTGGTACTGCCCAAGTATAGTAAACATTAAAGGCTGGGCCACACCAGACGAGTGCTCGTGCGAGTGTGGTGTGCGTGTGTTGCGCGTTGTAGAGTCGTAAATATCATAGAAAATGGTACACCCGCTTCCACGTCGCACGCACGTGCAGTGTGCACGACGGTGGACGATCATCAGCCTATGATAGTCCACTGCTGGACTACGGCTTCTTCTATTACCTTTGCGTACGGACGCATTAGGAAGTAAATGCCCTAAACCGCCACGCTGGGCAAGCGGATTGGCGATCGCAGTAATGTGTCCACTATGATGACGCTGCTGCCCATCATCAATCTTTTATCAAATATGGTCAGTAACACTTCAACCCCCTAGTCGACTCTTACGACACCCGCAGGAGGAGTTGGGGTGGTGACAAATGTATTCTTACTGCCGTCACAACACGGCCAATCTAACGTTTGCAATCTAATATGACATTTTGCATACGAAAAATGCCTAAGCTATAATAGTGAGCTACCGCCGCGGTATTAACGCGAACTTACTTTCTAGCCGGCTCGCTCGCACCAATATGCGAGTACGAACGGGATGGATAGAAGTTCAGTCAAGGTTAAATACACATCAACATCATCATCAGCCTATGATAGTCTACAGCTGGACGAAGGCCTCTTCTATTAAACTATGCGTATAGACGCATTAGGAGGTAAATGCCCATAATCGCCACGCTGGGCAAGCGGATTGGCGACGATGACGATACTGCCCATCATCAATCGTTATCAAAAATGGTCAGTGACACTTCAATCCCTTAGTCGACTCTTACGACACCCGTAGGAGGAGTTGGGGTGGTGACAAATGTATTCTTACTGTCACCACGCGGCGGTTAAATACACGGCGACCGCAAAAACGCGGCGGCAGCTCATGGTAAGCACATCATCAGCCTATATTAGCCCACTGCTGGACTACGGCTTCTCCTGTTATGCCCTGGCCACGACATCGGTCTAAGGCTAACAGCGGCGAGCGAATCCATGAGTGCGAGCGGGATGCCGATATAGGTACGAGAGGGAGCACCATACGTTTTCCGCTAAGCCGGTCGCCTTAGACCGATGTCGTGGCCAGGGCATTAACTATGCGTATAGCCGCCATTAGATGGTAAATTCCCGTAATCGCCACGCTGGGTTGACTTACGGCACCCACGGGAAGAGTTGTGTGGTGACAAATGTATTCTTACTGCCGTCACCACACGGGTTACTGTCGCACATGGCAATGCTCATTCTATCTCCCACTCTACGAAATTCGTTCGTTATACAAAACGTGTTTCGTCGAAATTCGTTGATGTCTTAGAGCGGGGGATAGAATGAGCATTCGCTCGTATGGTCTAAATCAACCTTTATGAACGTAGGTACGCTGCTGTGTTCGACAATGTATAGACCTTTAGTGTAATGAAACGTGTCAATTTATTCGCTTTTTAAATTATTCCTCTCGAGCGGTTGCGGGTGTGCCGTATCTATTTGGTGTCTAATAACTGTAAATTTCCTTTACCATGTCTTAACCATAATAAGATTTAAAAATATGCTAATACCTACCTACAAAGTGGTACGAATAATATTTTTTTCAGCAAATATGGTGTTTTTTACGCACTAGTACGAGAAGTGCCTCATTTCTTGTCAGGTCGAAGCTTTGACGGGTCATGCACAGCAAAACGTTGTACGATACACGTGCGAAAAGGATAACTCGTGTCGATTTAAAACATTCCCTTTGGTCATGTTTTAATTTATCGTCACTCGTTTCGATCTTCTTTTTTCTCTCTTGTATCATAAATGTACTTATTTAATTCATGTGCTATGCTCAGATAGTACTATTTTAAGGGAAAACTAGATCACAGAAAGTGATATTTTCCGCACCTCTGCAGGAACACTTCCATCATATTGCTATGAATTTATGATAAAAATGATTATATTTTGTATTTTTATTGTATATTTAATGGATAATCATATTGTAAAATGTCTAGCCTGAGAAAATAATTTAACAAAGAAAATTATTCTTACCACTACTGTTTGTACTTGGGCACGTATAGTTTTCTTATAAATGTGCTGAAAATCCGTCAAAATAAGTGTTCGCTTACATAACCATTACCAAGCAATTACAATAATAATCCAATCATCAAATAGGATATCACGCAACTAAGTATTCCTTCATTACTCACCCCTCACACAACAATATCGTTTTCAAAAAAATAGCAAAAACACCCCCCTAACGAGCCCCAAGGGGCTACTCACCCCAAAAATGATTTTCATTTTCCGCCCTCTAGACCCCCCCCCCCCCGTTTTACCGCCCTCTGCAGCCCTTTGGCTGGCTAAATAATTGGTAATGTAGATTGTAAAGATTTCGTTATAAACTTGTGCGCTAGTTTTTCTTTACGTCCTCGAAATAAGACAAAAATATGTAAACATAATTAAGCACTCCACTGGTGATCTTGGTCGTTTTTTCTTTGGTATATGACATCCAATATTTATAATTGAGCATTTCTTTTTATTTTCTCAATTTTCATTGTTTTGTATTTATGGGTTTTTGGGTTATTTCTACTCAAAATAACAAGCTCTTTCGATCCCATGGTTTAGATTTTCCTATTTAGAAAGCCTTATACAGTATAATCTTAACTAATTCTAGTAGTATGGATACTAAACGAAGATATGTAAAACTGATACACATGGAACTTAAATACATAGAATACCATGACCAATAAACAAATATTTGTGATACACGCACAAATAAATGTCCTCTGTCCTCGCCGGGATTAGAACTTGGAACTTCCAGCTGCGTAGATCACAAAATTCACAACCAACTATACTGTTCATCAGTAGAAAACTAAATAAATGTAAACACACCTAAAACTTGCTTTATTTCATTATCACGTACTTTCAGAACACAATCTTGGGCTTATCACTAACTTAAAACCTTAAACCATGAGTTCAAATGCATTTTTAGTTAATGTTTTTGATAATTATTGCTTTATTAGTAGGTATTAACGTAAAAATAACCTACGTAATCAAAAACGTCAAATGCTATAGAAAGTCAGTCATATTTGTTTACACTTTTTTGTGTTTCGCTGACGAACAGTATAGGCTATGGAGAGTGACGAAACGGCAAATGTTACCACAATCCAATTTGTAGGCTAGATATATTATTATTCAGGGGTACATTAACACTTACGCAAACGTGAACAAATATGACAGCCACAATAACAAGCCTTTAGCATTAACAATGTAATAATTACATCCAACATTATGACGTAGGTTGCGTATACCTTCAGCAAATATACAGACGGACTAATTGTATATATTGTCCACTAATGAACAACTATTGGGAAGATGTCTTTAGATAATACAGTAATTAAGACATACAAGCTGTTATTACAAAAATTGTATTTACACATTAACCAGTGAAATTGTTACTTCTTGTTGGGAAACTAAGATTTATTATGTCTTTTATGCATTCAAAATAAGGTTCGCTATTGATTGACGCATAAATGTTTCTAGGTTTCAAAATAATAGTTTGCCTTTTTTTTGTTTCTGTAAAAGTGAACAGCATTTATAAATAGGTACACTTATAATTGTGATAACTAAAAGTGGAATTACTACTAAAAATAAAAATGCCACCTAGGAGATTTTTTTTATTATTTATTTTCTTACACACAACTATATCCTTACGGGCTAATCGAATTCCACAGCGCGGATTTTGACTTAAATTAATACAGACAGACAGTACAGACAAAAGAAACTAAAGCTTATCATGTTTATCGAATTAAGAACCAGTGTAGATATCTT
>JALPQI010018959.1:0-18888 GCA_025490895.1 Thaumatotibia leucotreta
CGACGAATATGAAACGTAAGTTTATGCGATTAGGTCCCGTTTGTCGTTAAAATATCAAGTTCTCGGTATTTATAGTTCAAATAGATATGTACCGTATTGGACAGTCGTTAATATAGCCAGTTGAAACCTTTAATCAAAATGAAGGATATAGTACGGTCAAATCGTACATAATTTTACCATAAACTCGCAAATCAAGTAGTATCGCTGCGACTTCTAAGAAATCTGTAGGATACCTAGCCATAATATTTTATTTCAATGAATAGGGTAAAAGGTTTAAAGGTTTGTATAGGAAATCCTAAGAAGGAGGAACTAAAATTATTTTTGACTTTTTAGTTTGGGCGAATTTTTGAAGGCGGTTTTATTTTTATTTTAAAATATTTTATTTTTTTGCTTTTTAGTAGTGTAAAATCGTTATTTAGCATGCTCTTAATACTTATAATTAGAATGTACTGCACTGTAATAGGCCAGAAAACCTGAACTGGATACCTTAAATATTCAAAGAATTATCCCATTATGAAGGAGATATACATTGTATCATCAGCAAGTATGAATAATTTCAAAGATTATAGGTAACAGCCTTAGCATGCCTATATTATTTAAAGAATCATTTACCGCTAACCAACATGTCATAACTACTAAGCAAACACTTAAATAGATCTCGAAAATGTATGACAGTTGTTATATTCAAAGAATTATCCCATTATCAAGGAGATATACATTGTATCATCAGCAAGTATGAATAATTTCAAAGATTATAGGTAACAGCCTTAGCATGCCTATATTATTTAAAGAATCACTTACCGCTAACCAACATGTCATAACTACTAAGCAAACACTTAAATAGATATATTCAAAGAATTATCCTCCAACTCCTAATAGTTAAGGAGTTATACCTTTCGTCATCAGCTCACCAACATGAGACTATGACCACCTAAAGGCAAATACTCAAATAGCTTCCAAAATACATGAACTGTGTTATATTTAAAGAATTATCCCCCAACTCCTAATTTCTAAGGAGTTGTACCTTCCATCATCAGCTCACCGACATGAAAGGATGACCACCTAAACGCAAATACTCGAATAGCTTCCAAAATACATGAAATATGTTATATTTAAGGAATTGTCTCCCAACTCCTAATCTCTAAGGAGTTGTACCTTTCATCATCAGCTCACCAACATGAAAGGATGACCACCTAAAGGCAAATACTCAAATAGCTTCCAAAATACACGAAATATGTTATACTTAAAGAATTATCCCCCAACTCCTAATTGCTAAGGAGTTGTACCTTCCATCATCAGATCACCAACTTAAAACGTTCATGACTAGACGCAAATACTTGATTAGTCTTCGAAAATAAATGAAAAATGTCATGTGTGCCTACAACATTTGAAGAGTTCCCTCGATTTCTCCAGGATTCCATCATCAGATCTGGATTCGGTGACAATGGGACCAACTAGAAGGTATACCCATTCAAACAAAAAAAGAATTTTTCAAATCGGTCCACGCGTCTTTGAGTAATCGGGGAACATACATAAAAAAAAAAGATTTCGACGAATTGTAAACCTCCTCCTTTTTGAAGTCGGTTAAAAAGTACCCCTTTTTGTAAACTAGATAAAATTTTGTGTTTTGCTAACGTTTTCGACTTAATATCGCCTCACCTAATTATGCTACGAAAAACATGCAATAATGACCTTATAGCGCACTTAATATTCTTTTCTCAAACATGCAATGAAATGTTGTAGTTACTTGCCTAAAAAGCGACCGGGAAGTACCCCGTTGCCGGCCTAGGCCGGCAAGTGCCTCTTTTTCAATTTTCATTTGGCATCTTGGCTTTTAGCCAATAATTATCTGTAAGTAATATTAGTATTAAAAAAATGATTGGCTAATTGTTGCAGTTATAATTACGTATTTAAATTATATAATTTAAAATATTATGTACAATAACTACTCAAAATAATGTTTAAAAAGCAGTATTATACGGTGCGATCCGTCGGTGCCGATCATCGCATGCGATTAATTGGACCCAACAGACCGCATCGTCTAATACCGCTTTTTAATTTGCACCTTTCAAACATGTCAAACTTAAAAAAAAATGAGGCGTCGGTGTCGTATTTGATTTTTAAGGCAGTATAGCTTAGTGTATTCGCCTGTCCACAAGGACTAAAAATATAAAAAAATAGTATTTGACTTTTGTTCTGTTTCAAATACTTAGTTACGTAGTTGACTTATAATTTCTTAGAATGAAGATATTTTTTTTTTGTTTCATTTCATTGCATGTTTGAGAAAAGCACTATACATACCTCGGCCATGAAGTGACGGGTTGCCGTCCGAATACTATCCGGCCTCGCTTCGCTCGGCCGTCTACATATATTCGGCGGGCAACCAGTCACTTCGCGGCCTCGGTAGTAATGTACTATTAATTTAAGGGTAAAATTAGATCAGTGAACTTTGTAGTTGAAAGTATAAGCCCGAAATTCCAAAGGCAGGAGGCCCGCTATCTAAGTTTTTAATACAAATCGCAAGTCGAGTTGCAAAGCTGCAATTTTGGTATATTATAAAGGCCTTATAGATATATACGAAAATGCATATTAAAAGAAAAACAAAAAAATAATTTTGGCATAGGACGTAAAAAACGGAAAAAAATTCGCACTTTTTTTAGTTTTTGACGTTTAACTAAAAATCTATTATCTCTTTGATACTGATTGCTATAAAACTAAAAAAGAACATTAAAGAAAGGATTTGAGCTACGTGGCATCACCGTAAGTTATATATATTTTGAGATACGACATTTCATAAAGTACCCTTTTATCAAAACATAAACAAATTTTAGGTTACGTTAAAGCTATTCACTAAATATTGGCAAAACGTTCGCGCTAAGAAAAAAAAGTAAATGTAGATAATAACTTCATTAAATTTGGAACAAATTGAGCCGATAACAATTACTGTAAGTCTTATAGTTGGGGGTATACGAGGCTTCAAAACATGCATTTATTTTCTTAACTTAATGAAGGGCACATTTTGAAATGTCGTATCTCTAAATCTATATAATTTAGGGTAATGCAAGGTAGCTCAAATCCTTTCAAATTTAATATTCTTTCTAAGTTTTGTAGCAATTAGTATCAAAAAGATAATAGTTTTTTAATTAAACGCCAAAAAGTAAAGGAGTCCAATATTTTTTCAGTTTTTTTCGTCCTATACAGAAATTCCTTTTTTGTTTTTCTTGTATTATGTATTTTTGTATGTCCTTATAGGGCCTATATAATATACTAAAATTGCAGCTTTGCAACACGACTTGCGATTTATATGAAAAACTTAGATAGCGGACCTCCTGCTTTTTGAATTTCGCGTTTTTAGTTTCAATTACAAAGTTTACTGACCTGATTTTACCCTTAAATGAAAGAATATTGATTGCGCTATAAGATAATTATTTCGTGTTTTTCGTAGCATAATTAGGTAAGGCGATATTAAACCAAAAACGTTAGCAAAACTCAACATTTTATCTAGTTTACAAAACAGGGTACTATTTGAAGTCTCGAATCTCTGAAACTATAAAACCTACGGTAATGCATGTTATCTCATCTTGTTACGAATTCATTCATCTTTAAACGTTACCTGATACATATTGTCAAAAAACGTAAGGCTTTTTTTATAAAAATCAGAAACTGGAAATAGACAGTAAATTTCACAGTTTTTCACGTATAACGCAGCTAGCACAACTTTTTTTTGCTTGCAAAATGTGGTTTTATACTGCCCTATGGTGTCTAAATAACATACCAAAAATGCAGCTTTACTACATGTTTTGCGAGTTTAATGTACGATTTGACCGTACTAATAATATTATATTATAAAAAAATACACATATGAAATGTGTAAATAAATAAAAAAATAAAATAAAAAAATACATATTGATTTTAAGTCGTCGTCAACAGCCTATGATAGTCCACTGCTGGACGTAGGCCTCTCCTATTAACTATGCGTATAGACGCATTAGGAGGTAAATGCCCATAATCGCCACGCTGGGCAAGCGGATTGGCGATCGCAGTAATGTGTCCACTATGATGACGCTGCTGCCCATCATCAATCTTTAATCAAATATGGTCAGTGACACTTCAATCCCTTAGTCGACTCTTACGACACCCGCAGGAGGAGTTGGGGTGGTGACAAATGTATTCTTTTTGCCGTCACCACACGGCCGTAAGTGATTCATCCTAATAAAATTTATTTTATATTAAAACGGAAACGGAAAAACGGGCAGACAATTCTCGACTAAAACTGTCATCAGTGAAAGTAAATGTATTTAAAGGGAAACCAAAGTAAGTGGATATTTTTTAAATGTATGTCACGATCATGTCCAAAAGTTGAAGGTTTCCAAGAAGTTCAACATTTTAATACTTATTTTTAAAGTAACTGCTACGGCTAGCTTTCTGTTGATGTATAAAATATGAAAAGTTAGGTTTAGGTTAAGTTGACTTTGTATACATGGCTGTGACAACTCGGCGGCGACTCATCTATCTGAGAAATGCCCACGGAATTACGTTATTTTTATTAAAGTCATTCTGGCGTTTAATAGTTTCTGTACTAAAAATAATGTACCGGTAAACATTAAATATTATCGAAAAATGTAGCGTATTCGATATTGTTATAGGTACCTAAGTACCTGTAATAGAAACAAGAAAGGTGCCGACTTTTTATATGGGCAATAAATGGCAATATATGTGACGTGCTGTATAACACTGGGTAGAATTAGTTTTTGAAGTACATTCTAATAGGTAGGTTGTTTTAAATGGTATAGATAAATGTATTTAAAAATCTGCAACAAATACAATGCAGATTTACTCGTATGTATTAATTCAATCAATTGGCAAAGACAACAAGAAGAAGTACGAAAAAGTAAAAATGTTGTATTGATTCACCTTCTCGACTGGTAGCGGCTAGACTGTTGTTCAACTGTTCATGGTGAATGGGTTTCGAGGTGTGAAAATAGATCCCGTTTGAATAATAGAGATGCCTATATATAAATCGACTTTTATTGATTTTACCACTGCAGGCGGCAGTGTCTTATAATAACGGTTCTTATTAAGAAGGCCTTGCGAACGAAGAAGATCTGATCGTAATCATCATTGAATCTTGAGTCATCAGCCAAATGACGCCCACTGTTGGAAATAAGCTTCCCACAGTGACTGCCTTAAGGATCGGTCGTGAACTGCCCAGTCGTTGTTCCACCTTGTGGGGAGCCTTCCCAAAAGAGATTTGAATTACTTAGTAGTAGGTTAGGTATCTACAGGCTGTAACTAAACACAACGATCTACCTTCTATCTGAAATATTTTGATATTTGCTGAAATGTGTTTGCTTCATAATCAATAAAATAACAGTGTGGAACGCTTGTCTGCCTAGCACAAAGCTCGCCAATTATGGTTTTTTGCTACCTAGTTTTGTATTATCAGTAAAATATGTTTTACTGTCAGCATAAAATGTTGTACAATCGCAGATAAGATCATATGATCAGTTTTCTGACGTTTTAAGTCTGCAGTTTTAGAGATTCTAATGATATCGACTTAAGACGAATAAAGTGGGCACACCATTTATGTATTTTTTAAACTGATAATTTAGTTATTGTCAACAGAAACTCTCTAAAAATCCTTCAGTACGTGTTTTGTTCATAATTTAAAATAATTATCTAAGTACTCGTACATATATTCACTAATACGGAATAATGGACCGCGGAAATTGTTGAAACGATTAAATGGGTATGAAGAGGGCTTAATTGATTGATACTTATACAGGTTGATGCTTGAGAGTGGAGTAGGGTTTGAAACTATTAGTAATGGATAGTCCTGCATCGCAACTACTATTACCGCCCGAACATCCAATCTATAGAGGTGATCTTAGTCTTTCGTTTAATCTTATAGTGATCTTCCACGAGGGTTCATAAGGGTTACACGGAATCATTCCGTGCTTTGTTTACCTCCCACATTTCATTTATTTTCAAGATACATCAGTTACTTACACTATTATATTTAATAATTGCACAGACCATCATCGTCATTTTTACAGCCATATGACGTCCACTGCAGACCGTAGGCTTCGCCTTTGGACCTCCACATGCACCGGTTGGAAGCGACATGCATCCAGCGCCTCCTTCAGCGCGACCTTCATAAGGTCGTCTTTCCATCTTGTGTGTGGACGTCCTAGACTGCATTTGCCAAACCGTGGACTTTTCGACCACATTGGCCACCTGCATCTGCATTGCATAGATAGTGACTCTATATTTGATAAGTATATACGGTGTAACGTCAGCATTCCGAAAGATTTTAATGCTGGATTCCTAACCATATTTAGAGTCTTTAATGTTATATACAATTTTCTGGATTCGGCTTGGTTTCAGAGATAATCAACCTTTTTTCGTAATAAGTTTTTCGACGTAACTCGTCATTTAACTTCTTTTGGATTACAATGCTACCACAATGTGTTCTAATATTTACCACACCTTTTGCCTGACAATAATACAAATACTTTTGCAAAAAATACGAATAGACTTGACGAAATAACCTCTACCTAAAAAAAACAATTGCAATAAATAATTTAAACAAATTGTTGTTATGATAAAAAGTACTGGAAATGTTAAAAAGTATTCAAATCGGCCTAAAAAAAAAACAATTTTTTTTTTTGGTTGAATTGACATTAGGTCTCATAATACTTTTTGTTTATTTTGATGTCTAGAATGCATAGTTAAAATCTTTCGCAATGCTCGCGTAACACCGTGTAGATACCTAGGTAAATCTAGGCAAATGTAAGTTACAGTCGCCCTGTGGTAATATACGAGCCCCGATGCAGTGGAGTTCGTCTAGTTCGAAACAATATTTACAAATTTTTGAATATTTTAAAAATGATCACATTATGCTAATGATAAATTGTATGAACGTTAGTCATGGTTAATGTACTACATTTCAAAATACACAACAATCTGAAGTACGCTTTTGTTGTTTAATAAATCGATTTTAACAAACCAGTGTCTAAATTATATTTTCGTTCACCACCGTAATTCCGCGCTTATAAGCTTGACGCAAAATTCGCAGTGCATCAGGTGTACCATGTCGTCTTTAATATTAATGGCGTTCTCTACATTCATTGATTATTTACAAAATTAAAAATTGTGGAAAAATTAAAAAAAAAATACCTCTCGTAAAATAGTTTTTTTTTATTCTGATTTATTAAGTCCAAATATTTTATACTCAAAGAAACTACTTTAGTACTACTATTGAATAGTGAAGGTTTTGTCTCTAAACCTTTTCCCCCGAATGAACGGGATAATCTCGAAAAACTGTCTAACTGGACGAGAACATATGCATCGGGGCTCGTATGATATGACCAGCCACGGTGTTCAAAAATATCAGAACATGTACTGTAACGTTATGACAATAGGGGTCTGCTCAGATATTTGTGAGCACCGTGGCCGCTCCGACATAATTGATAACTAAAAATACCCGAAAAAATAAAAAGGGCGGCCACTACTTCTCCTGAAAATTTTCACCCAATTTTACCTTTTTTCTCCTGCTTATATCTTAACATGTTTTAAATGAGATCTCTGACAATTACAATTACTTCATGTGTCATTTCTTCTTATAATGTGTCGGTGCCAAACACATACGCGTAGTAAAGGTAAACAACACTTCGAAATAATAGCGCGCCGCTTAATGGTTCCAAAAACAAATTTCTGCGCCTACGACGAATGAGAAATGTGGACTACAATGACTGATAAATTTAGCTTTCATTCACATATTACAACTTGTAAACATCCCGAGTAATGTATGACTGCAGCTATTACATCAGTAGAGTGAGCATAATGGAGAACCATAAATTAAAATAATTCAACTAACCGCTGCCGCTAAATCTATAAAAAAAACAGGTCAGTCAGCTTTAATGAATATCAGAGTTGATTATCTTTTTGAAGGAGGAAATTGACGCGAAGCTTATCTAAATTAATAAAGAAAGACTTTAAAATATTCCCCAAATCGAAAACGTTGTGACCAAAATATAATTATTAATAATTACTTAGAGGAAAAGAGATAATCTAATAAATAATAGAAATAAAAATAATGTAAAATACTGACAATAAAGTATTAATAAAACTTATCTGACGCAAACAATAACCTTATGCAAGTACCTAATCCATATAGGCACCTACTATTTCGTTTGTGTTCGCATTTTAAACATGTAGGTATTGTCTATTTGAGTAGGTCACTAGGTATTACATCCAACAGGTGATTTATTGAAGTTAAATTAATAAGGATTCAATCTACAAAAATCTGTCAACTAAATTTAAGTCCTATGTCGAAAGAAAAAATCATTAATCTCAGTGACAAATTTCGGAGGTTGGATCCTTTTTCCTTAACTACGTCCTTATAGTCACTTTTAAATCACTACGACATTAAATGGAAATCTGTTTCATGCTCAGTGGAACGACATTTCCTGATCGTTTTGGGAAGGCAGCTATTTTAAGTTGTTATCAATTTAGTATTTGGCGCATAATACATAATTATTTAAGAGCTTTGAATTTAATTGAATTGAAGAGATAAAATATCGAATAATATCGACAAATGAAAAATGCCAAGGGATTCGGAATTACTTTAATCTTATCCATGCAATGTAGGTCAGAAGCTACACAAACTTTTTATCCTTTTTATTCAAATTAAAACAATCTAACATCGAGGGGCGTTAAAAGAAAATGGTAGCTAGAAGCATTTAGAAAAACAGATATTTGAATAAAATATTGCTGTCGCTTTGAACTGCCCAAAGCTCCGATGCATTAAGAAAGGGACAATTCCAGCTTCGAAATAACCCCTGTTTCCTCCCCTAAACATAGACATTAATTTCAAAAATGATAAATTAAACTGCTAACTAAATCTAAATCTAAAAACGGCCCCCGTGGCATGGTACCAAAGATGCTGGCAGCATTACCCCACTGGATCGCGAGGCTGATCTTCATCTGATTGAGCGAGGTAGCTGCCAGCTCTTGGGTCACCTGTGGTATCTTTGAGTCTCTTCCAAATCTGTTTAAAAAGAGTTTGACTGAAAGCACCAGAGCCCCACGGACCCAGGGTCTCAATGCCGAAAGGGATAAAATTATAGTCAGCGCCGAGACCACTGTATTTTTCTACCTTAGCACTTTCAGCCGTTTTACGATTAATTTGTTAGTTACGCATTGTATATTTCATTAGTTACTTCCATTCAAGTAAATTCATACTTCATAATTCAAAATGCTTATTACCCGTCACCCCCACTTACATACATTCAAATAATATAACATTGTACAAAACTTGTACCAAAGGTCAGGAAATGCAAATGAAGACTCGGGAACATTCATCATGATACTGAAACGCTAATGAAGCGCTTAAAATTCATTAAAATAAGCATATTCAGTGGCGACTAGTATCAAATTAAGGAATTGAAGAGAGTCATCTATTCAAGTTAAATATTTTTTTTTTTTAAATAAGTGAGGTTTTCTCAAGGGACTACAGAGCATCCCTATGTTACATACTCTCCTAAGCTTAAGTGCACTACGATAATTTTATTGGTTCAGCATTCTGGATTTGGTAAAACTTCTTATTTTGTCGTTTACCTATGTTCATTTATACGAATTCCTCATTATCATTATATCAGCCAAAAGACGTCCACTGCTGAACATAGGCCTCCTGTAAAGATTGCCACAATGACCGGTCCTGCGCCATCGCCACCCGCATTCAGCGGACTTCTGCGACCTTCACTGGGTTACCTCTAAAAATATTGACTTAAGCAAAAACTTTTTTTGAAGCTTAATTATTTTTTATTCATTCAACGATATCGCACACTATAGGATTACAGTAAAATATAAAAAAAAATATCTCGAGTTGGCTCTAAGGGGAGGTAACCGAAAAAAAAAATTTACTTATCACATTGTCATTGGCAAATATTTAGTACTACAGATACGGACAGACAGACGGACAGACGGACATGGCGAATCATAATGTGAAATAATTTATTTTAATTACAGTCGTGGAAATGTAAGTGAAGCATTATTTAAGTCTAATAAAATGAACGTTTGTAACGTAAACACAAGCACGTGCGACCGTGCGTGTCAGTTTCGAAGTACTGCGAGTATACCAAGTGATCCAGACGGATTTCGGACTTATATACGTATATTGTTATACCAATCGTCAGTAGAATCTAAAAAAAATCTAACCTAAAAAATTGCCTTATTCTATAATCATTTTTTAACACAATCTTGGTTTTATTACGAACTTAAAAATCCTTTAGGTAAAAAATTTGTTAAAATTATTAATATATATTAGTATTAATGTAAAAATATATCTGCGAACGTGTTTCACGATATGTGTCAAAAACGTACTACGGAGAGTCTGCCATATATCTTTAAATTTTTTTAAGATTATACTGTTGTTTGGTATAGTATAATAGGTACCTACTTGTAGCGGCGGAAACGCCGAGTTACACCCCCCCGATCTATACCTAAATTTACAAATAAGTCCTCGAAAATGGTGCCAAGGATTTCGTTTAACGTTTAAAATTAACAAATAGAGGCTGCAATGAGATCTCAAATCGATCTTAACTAAGTATCACTTCTGAGAAAATTACTTCTTCCGTATTTTTTAGCACGCTTAAAAATTTTGTTTTCATGAATTTGCACATCACAAGCATTACGTATTTTATTGTCTTATACTAATAAGACACTTATGAAAAATAACGTAGTTACATTAAAACAAATTTCTTCATATTTACAAGCCAGTTTTATGACAGCCAGTCGGTATAAAGGCAAAATTGAAAAAGTTATGGCTCTCAAATACGTATTAATCTAGAAGTTAGTGGGCCAAAACTCATCAAACAAATATGTTTTAATGACATGTATATTTTATAAATAACGTTTAGGCTTTCTAACAAAATAATATACTCGTATAGTTTGCGGTTAAATATACGTTACATTTATGAAATAATAAACTGAAACTCATTTCGTATCGATTGTGCGGTTTGCTTCAAAAATATATTAACAATTTTGATCCTTGTGTCATGGGTATATGTTCTGAAATGTATACATATTTTTAGATGTGACTGTATAATTTCCTTTGCAGCATTCCTACCACAGAGCTGTTTCCTTTAGTTACTAACGTAGTTTAATAAGCAAACGAATATAATGTTACATTTGATCTAAACAGGAAACTTGTATATTTATCTCTCTGTGTGAGAGTTATATTGACATTATTTTGTGTTATATTACTTATAATCATAAAATATACTTATCGAATCAATATACGAATCAACTTTTTCTGCCTGTTATTGCCCTGGTTACGGTCACCTAAGTCACGCTAGTTTTATGCAAAATTAGGCTACTTAAAAAAGTAGATTCCCCGTATTTATCTTTTCTACGTGATCTAGTATTAATTATATTATTCATTTCATAGACATACCGCCTTGTGTAGTTAGGTATGTACCTCAGATAAACCAAAAATATAAAACGAACCATTACAAAAACCGGACGGGTGTAATAGGTTACGAAAATAACCGGCCGTTTACAATGCACGAGCCATTAATTTGAAATGTATACAGAATAACAGACACGCAGTCACAAGAAAGATGTTTAGCGCAAGTTTTCACCAAACTATGCCGACGGTTATTATTGATTAAACAGCTTTAATTGATTCATTTTTATTATTAATGATAAAAATACAGTTGTATGGTTTTACTTGCACTGCTAAATGAATGCCTAATAACCGTTTATTTTCATTTAGAAACTCGTTTTTATAAGCAATAAATCGAAATAAATTACAGGTATAACGTCAAGTTATGCGTACAATTATAGCTAGCGGGTATTACTGGGGCTAATGGAGAAATCACAATCACGATGAAAAATTGCGTCCATAGAAGTAGAAATGATTACCTAAATGTATAAATTTTACGATTATTATTTTGGTATAAATTGATATGATGAAAAACTCTAAGCTGGGTAGCAGCTGCTAAAAATATAATTTATTATTTATTTCAATTACCTACGCTGCCTTACTAATGCCTACTGCCTTGTTAATTTTGGTAATTTGACGAAAGTAATAGGTACTTAGGTGGTATCTATTGTCAGTCTTAAAGACTGTCACATACCTACTATTACGCTTAGATTGCTTAGGCACATTGTGTAGGTAGTAAATGTAGGTTCAAATTGGGTAGGTACTACAAACTAGTTGACTTTTAAGGATTACAAATATGACCTTAATATTTTTTTCTCCTGTGTACTACTATTTTTGTACCACTCTGCCAGTAGGTATATAGGGGGTAAGACACATTAAAGTAAAATTCCCGACTTCACGACTCAATGAAGGCGAGTAATATCGTAGTTGCTTAGTAATAAGTTGAATTTCTAAAATATCACGTCATCTAATTTCCTTTCGCATGAAAAGGGTGACAGACTTACGAGCTATAAAATCGCAATTTTCGGTGTCACGAACGTACCCGGTTCGAGGTTGATTACGGACGTGCATCGTGTGATATCCAAGGTGGATTCTGAGCAAAAATAGTCTACGAACTTGTTTCCTCGAAAGGTACCGAATTTACTGATTTAACGGGCACTAAACTACTTTATAGTACTACACTATTTCATTGGCCTCTAGGCCGCATCAGGTTAAGAAAAGCAACAAATGAGTGCTATCTATTGAGCATTAAAGTCTTGCAATTGGTACGCCCACCATTAATATGTAAGTGTATTTTAGCTAATGATATACTGAACGATGTATATTTATTTCCTGACGCGTAATATTAAAGGGCTATCCGCCTACCACACGCAGCTCGGCGGCCGTTTCCGGGCTACAGTTTACTGGCTCAGCAATAACCGACACGGCGGCAAAGTCACTGGTACATGGGTTGGAATTAATGAACGGGAGAACTAGCGATACTCTAAAACTTACATATAATATGCAAATTCAGAACAACGATACAACTACATACTAAAATTGTAATTTATCGATTCAGCATCCATCGAATTATTTTATAGATACAACGAAGACGGTTTGAAACTAATTCATACAATATGAATAATTATAACCAGCCATGCCATAAAAATTAATTAGGCTATTACCAAATTGCATTTTCAGTAAAATCGGTAAACAATATCGAAGCTTATACCGAGACAGTTTTGTAAACTATAATATTTGATTTATGTGCACATCAATCTCAACTTGCTGAACATTAATTAATGAGATGTAAAATATTAATAACCGCTGTCAACTAATTAAGTACGATAGGTACGTCTATCTCCAAACATACAAAGCATAGCCAGGGTTTCGAAACTAGATTTTAATAGGTACCTAGTAAAAATAGAACCTTTAAGTTACACCATGTTTATCCGCCTGTTTTGGTTGTTTTGGCTAAATGGGATGCTTAACTTCCATTAGTATATCGTTAGAATGATAATTTTGTAAAAGCCTTAGTCCGTTGTGACCCTGCCTGCGAATCTGAAGGCCTGAATCGAATCAATGTACTAAAAATCTGTAATTGTACCTATGTTTAACAAATAAATTATTTTGATTTGATGTGATTTGATTTGAATCCCGGTGAGGGCATTTCTTTTATGTAGTTAGTATCAAATAACTATGCGTTCCTTAGTCATGGCCGTTCCTATGTAGATGTACCTACATATTGTACATACATATATTATTTATCTGTCTATTATATGTATACAGTATCCAGTCTAACCACAACATAAGGCCAGCCGTACACCTGTAAGTTCTTACGTAAGTTATAGGGACGGGGCTATACTAAGGAATGAGATAGTGATAGTCACCTCTCATTCCTTAGTATAGGTCCGTCCCTATAACTTACGTAAGAACTTACAGGTGTAAGAGCGCTCTAAGCCTTAATTTTAAGTAATAGCTGTGACCCGACTCCCAATTTGATAATTCCGGTGAAGTCTTTATACTTAGATATACCTACTAATATATGAGTACTTAAGTTCGGCTGCTCAAAGTCAAAATCAAGTATGTCCATTTTTGCAAATTTTACAGGAGAACTTAATTATTATACTAATTACTTATTAACGAAATTTGTCATTTTCATCGACAAATAAACTCAAAATTAATTCAAATTTATTGTCATGGCGTTTAACACTATAATGTAAATTTTTTGATGATTTTTATTTTTATTTTTATTGCTCAGTTTAATCACAAATAATAAGAAATGTTTTCAGCTTTGTCGCACACCCACTTTTTGGGAACAACCGTCAACGTAAAAACAAGCAAGTCTGACATGCTTGATTTTAGGTTTGTTGCATTGTGCTAAAATGTAGGGGAAAATGAGGCAGTTACGTCTTTTTGCTTTTGTTATAAAACGTATTTTGTCGAATTCTCTAAAACAACCAGATCGAATATGTTCAAAATCATGTTGCGAGTAGATTGCATCATGTCCCATATTTCTGATATTTTTTCATATTTTTTAGACCTGCCGATAAAAAATTAAGGGGTGTAGACACATTTTTTTAGACTTTCTGGACTATTATTTCTGAAAGTATTCCATTAATCAAATTATTGGTAAAGAAACCATAAACTTATTTTAAAAAACCTATTATATGATGTATTACAAATTAACATTTGGATAAAAATTTTTTTTTGAACTATAGATACATGTATGGGATGCCCCCCCTTAAAAAATGTTAATTTGCAATTTATATTCAAAACTCAGTAGCAACACACAATATATACCTTGAGCTGAAATTTCATAAACGTACGCTAAACACTTACAACAGAAACCGCTGTTACATACAGAAACCGCTGTTACATACAGACGGACACACAGGCAGGATGCAAATGACTTCCGCTTTTACTTAAAAATCTTAAAATATACGTATAAACGTCTGGTTAGTTTAAAAGCCAAACGCTGAAATCAAGCATCTCCAGAGACAATTTGAATTTCAAGTACTTATCTCATTTAGAGATACTGCTTTCCAGCGTGGATCTGGACCAAATGCTTGGTTTTAGAGCGTAGATGTTGAGGGAAATTGGACAAAGCTGAAAACATTTCTTGTCTATAACTTCAAAAATAAGGGGTTTAGAAGAAAATTTTTGATGCAGAAAAATGCGTTTTGGGTTCATTTTTCAAAATATGCAAAAAAACAAAAACTGAAAAAAATGGACATACTTGACTTCAACTTTGGGCAGCCGATTTATATAGACGAATTTCACAGATTTTGGGTACACTGCTACCCGTTCGAAAATCAAATTATAATCCTAATAAAATCCAGAGTTAACATGTTTATTCGTACACGTGTATTTTAGAGTGGGTCAGCTATCGCTCATAACAGATGGGATTTAATCTAATCTCTAAAATTCAAGTAAGAGTATATAGACCTAGTGATTTAATGTAGCACGCATTAATGGGGTCGCCACAGTCGCTAGTGGTGAACATAATTTCGACGAGCACTTGCGGAAACTGACAGCTATGAATACATAAATAGCAATTTTGCAATTTCGGACATATCTGCTTTGATTTTATACAGATGCAGTTCTCCCTGTTTCGTAGGTTCTGGAATAAATAACATGTTAATCATGCTATCTGTAATATTTTTTATGTAGGTATAGAAATTTTCATCAGTATCATTTCAGATATAACACTGCTTAACAAAAGCCTTTCTTTGGACCATTTATATTTTACTCAGGTATAATTTAAATTGTAGGTTATGTATACTTTATCAAAATAAAAAATATGGCAGACTTACATTAGCATTTGTTGTCTTTGACACAGTACATCGTGAAACCCGCTCGTAGATTTATTTTTACGTTAATACTATTACTAATAAATATCAATAATTGTAAGTAAAAATGTTGGTATTTGAGCTCTAGGTTTACGGTTTTAAGACTTAAGTTGATGATAAAACCAAAATTGTGATTGATTATAAGATTAATGCAAGTCTTTAGGTTTGTTTGCATTGTTTCGTTTTCTTCTTGCGCGCGTAAATAGTTATTTGTTATACAAGGGTGCAAAGTTGTATTTTACCCGCGAGTATGAAATTGAAACACGAGCAAGCGAAAGGACTCTATAGTTGAACCACGAGCGAAGCGAGTGGTTCTAAAATAGAATCCTGAGCGCAGCGAGTGTTTTAACATACGAGAAGTAAAATACATTTGCACCCGTGTGTAACACAAAACTTTTCCCCTCACTATAGCGAGGAAACTCAAAAAAGGTAATTATTTGTTCACATTACAATCATCATCGGGTTAGTGATAATAATTTTCCAAATGCATCATATATTTAATGCAAGATTTTGTCGCAGTAAACTTACCACGAAAAAGTAAACGCAGCACGATTTTAACACATTCCTGTAGTTGCACACCAACGCCAATGCATTATTAAATCATTCTCATTCATTATTTTTACAAAATTATAACAGAACACCCTGAAAGTTGTTTAGTTTACTATTTTTATGCGTGTTCGAGTCGGTAAATAAAGATTATAACCTATAATATTCTTTGACAATGTTGACGTTGACATTTTCTGCGTTTTGTGATTGCATCTAGTCATCTTATCATCATTCACTAAAACAATTGTTACTTATGGAATTTTAGGATTTATATGTTAAAATCATCATATTATATAAAGGTTTGTATTTTACACTAAATTCTCAAACAAATTATTTAATTATCATTAATATGGAACAATTTCCATGAGCATTTTACGTTTTGTTATTCCAAAACCAAGGTCATTACTTTGCCACACAAGTGAATAATTATGTATATTATGAAGTATGGAGTTACGAGTAGGTGTAGGTATGTCAAGTTATCAACTTTTAGTGAAGTGTGTGTGCTGAGAAGTATATGTTCGCTCATATGTTAGAATATATAATATATCTTTACTTTACATGTATATCATTGATTGCAGGTCAAATTATTTTGTAAGGATATTTTTGACTATAGTTTTAAGTAAAATACATTTAAACGTACTTGTATCTTATACTAACGCTCGTTAGATTCGCCCGTATTAGATTTCGCCACTGTATTTTAGAAAATTGAAATGCATGACTCATTGTGATTATATTATTTATTGTGCGCTTTGATGATGTAAAAGGAATCTTAACTAGTGCACTTTCAACTTTTGAGCGATATTCAATCTGGGTTTTAGGCTTTAATTTTGGTTTTGTAACTTTTCTTATGGTACTCGGTATTATTGACATATTAACGTATTACTATCTACTTAAGTATCCTATCTATTTTACTTTATCACTCAAAACATTGAGCCTTATTTCAGGTAAATAAATATGTACGATAAAAGCAATTAAAATCATTAAGTACCTTGGGAACCACCCACACACACCACACCACAGACCACGAACCCTGTAAAGTGTTCGAAACGTCGGGATGAAGTTAAATTTAATTAATATACGCAAGTTTATCCGTTTTCATAGTTTTATTTCACCATAGGAACCTGATGTAAAACAGTGTATTACAGTGCCTGAAATGTAAGATAATAAGTGTGATTAATAAATTTGAACTCAATAAATATTGATAGGTATGAATGTCGATAGAAAAGTCGATATTTCATTAAGCACTAGCGACAAGTGTATTTTTGCTCTCGTCGTCCGGGCTTTGTTCATATTTTTACAAAAAAAATGTTATAATATAATCATAAAACGACTAAGCGACTGTTGATCTCGTAATGGTTTTCGATATATAACCTTCCGAAAATAATGGACATTGCCAATAATTATTATGTCTTTTAGTGTGCTTACCAAGTTTTGTGTCCATCGCCCCAAATCGTTGCGTTATCTGTAACATAACACATGCATTTACTTAAATGTGAAGACTAGTCGAATTTACGAATATGTTAAGCTGAATTAACACCTGTAAGTTATTGCTGCAAGTTTTGGAATGAAGCTATATGCGTGAAAGAGACGCAGATATTTGCCGTGACTGGCAAATATCTGCGTCTCTTGCTTATAGTTATGTCTCAAAAATTTGAACAATAACTTGCAGGTGTAAACTCAGCTTAAGATTGTGTCGACAATGATGTACTTTTATTATAGTACTTGTACGTTTCCGGTCTCCGAAACGGTTACTGTTTTAGTTTTTTCTTTTTGAATAATTATTAATTAAGTAACAATATAAATATCGAGATTTAATCTCGTAGGTTACATTGGTACACTTAAATTTTATTCTTATCGTGGCATTTCGAATGGGACTTTACTCCCTACCCCGATCTACCCCGGTAGGGCGTAAAGTCACGCTCGAAATGCAGTTACTATCCCTAGATAGTAACTGTACTCGTAGGTACCTACAGGAGTAAATTCCTTTTGTGAAATTAAATTACAAGCAGCAGGGTCGCGTTTTATAAAGTTACAGTTTCGCTGTTTGCCTCTCTTTCTAGC
The DNA here is from genome assembly GCA_025490895.1 of Thaumatotibia leucotreta. Classification (NCBI taxonomy): domain Eukaryota; kingdom Metazoa; phylum Arthropoda; class Insecta; order Lepidoptera; family Tortricidae; genus Thaumatotibia; species Thaumatotibia leucotreta. Next base: position 18,388 of record JALPQI010018959.1, read on the forward strand.
CAATATGTGCGAGCGTTAGATAGGGAAACAGCGAAATTGTAAAATGTAACTTTATAAAACGCGACCGAGGTAGAAATGTAATAAAAAAAATTGCTTTAAAGCATAAATCATAATTATCTATTAGGCCATTACTAATAGGTACAGGCGTTCAGAATTGCATGGACGATTTATGAATGAATTCATGCATAAACTGTCCATGCAATTTTGAACTCGACTGTACATAGTCATAATACTTTAAAGTTTGAACTTTAATGGGAAACATCCATGGTTGAATTTTCGGATTAGAGATGACAGACGAAATCGTCGCTGAATTGCAATTTTCGCAATGTTTTCGCAATGTGTTCGCAATGCTGAGTAAGTCACAAGTGCTTTCGAGTTAACTACGTTAACCAGACGTTTCGCGATTTCACGATACAATATTATTCTCCTTGTACCTTTTAAAATGAGCTATAATTAGATACTGGTTTTACTTGTATAAAATTCGAACTAACGTAAAGGATG
>JALPQI010018960.1:0-14343 GCA_025490895.1 Thaumatotibia leucotreta
AAAAAAAAAAGTCCAAATTTGGAAAATTTTCAAAAAAGGACAACTTAATCAACATCCGCCCAATTGGTCAATTTTGCACAGCACCGATCCGCTCCGCGTCACTGGAGCCGGACACTAAAACTTGCTGTTTAGTTACTCCGTGATGTGCCGGAATATCGAGTGCTCAATAATTTTAATTTACTTGGCAAATATCCCGTTTTAAGTAACACTAATAATGTAAATGACCATATTAGCTTAATTGTGTCCATGTTTATGGAGATTGGCAGCGATACAGATGTTCCTTCTCTTATGGGCACTCGTGTTTTAGATGAAGCTGACATGGACAGGGTTTTCAAGCTGCCCTCCACCACATTCATTGGAGAGAAGGAAAAGGCTCTCCCACTAAGGTAATTTCTTTCATCATCATCATTTATTGAAGAGCTTGTCGGCGGAGTAATTTCCATTCTATTCTCTGCATTTTCCTTCAACTCTTTATACGTTTCGACTTCAATTTAAGGGTCCACGGAAAAAACATGTCCAATGCTTAAAATAATCAGGGCAAATTCACACCTTATTCTGTTAAAAGTAAGGTGGTTTTTCCTTCTGTAATTTGAATTGACTAGACATGTTCTTTCCGTGGACCTTTCAATTGCTCCATGTAGGCTCTCCGTGGTCTTCCTCTTTTTCTTCTTCTTTCTATCTTTCCCTTTATGAAATAGACATATCTGAAATAACGAATAATTATAGATGCTTCAACTTGACAAATGATGATGAAAAATTCCTTATATTAGTAATTGGCGAATAGTACACGTGTGTGTTAAGGTTTTAAGTTTGTGAGAAGACCAAGATTGTGTTTTGAAAATGCGTGATTATGAAATAATGCAAGTTTGTAGGTTTATTTATACTTTTTTTGTTGTCTACTGACGAACAGTATAGTAGTTATAAGGAACCGATTAATAAAACATATTTTGGCTCGTTGTCCATTTTCAATTAACGAATTCGGTAAAATTTTATTTCAAAATATTTTAATTTGCCATAACATATTGAACTGACTTTAAATAATTTTAACAGTGATGCGTAAAATTTACTTTCTGCAGTACAGTACCTTTAGTACAGTCATGTGCAAAAATAAGTATCGAAAGAATCCTCTCATAAATATGTTACGACGTTCTTATTACAGCGAATTAGAGAGCTGTAACATATTTTTGAACATTTTCGTATACACCTTATTTTGTCTTTGACTGTACAGTAAATAACAGCTTATGAAAAGGATAACTACCAATTTGTACGACCGCCAAGGGTGAGGTCATACTGGCAATGCATCTTGTGCAGGAAATGCGCATCAGTGTAGGTGTGTTTCAGTTTAAACCGCTTTATGCAGTGTTGCTATCTGGCTGGATAACTGATTTGGTGCGGTTTATGAATGCTATTCGAATTGATTTAAACTTGTTGCAAGAATCTCAGATCATAAAAAATACAGTGATTGTATTGCATTTTTACACAGTAATAAAGTTGACAGTTTACTGTGGAAGTCGATTGACATACCGTTTTCGCTCTTGTTACTATGATAATAAAGGTCGAAGAGGTACACGAATCAAATATATCTTAAAATGGCAAAAAAACATTCAACCACGCGTTTTATGTCCTTACATCGTTATTAGTTATACATTTGCCAATGTATACTAATAATGTGCCTTTTCACCTTACTGCATTGTAATAAGGTAAAAAAGCGAATATATCTATTTGTAGTCACGTGTACAAACTTTTTGAAAAAATTACACTATAAAACATTTTTTTCCTTAGGGAAATCCTGTACCGTCTCGAACAAGCGTACTGCAACAACATCGGCATCGAATTCATGTTCATCAACTCCTTGGAGCAGTGCAACTGGATCCGGCAGCGCATGGAGCCCCCAGATGTCACCAAGATGAGTCCCGATCAGAAGAGGCTCATCCTCGCCCGTCTCACTAGATCCACTGGGTAAGTAAAAACGAAGATTTATGATGAGCAGCAGCGTCATCATACTATCGCGATCGCCAATCCGCTTGCCCAGCGTGGCATTTATGGGTATTGACGTCTTAATGCGGTTTATACGCGTAGTTAATATCAAACCGCAATTATAATGGGATTCGAAAGTACTGTTGACACAACAGTGTATAAGTCAATCTGGAATATATTCATAATCATATTCATATTATATTCGTAGTTTAAGTGCAGAGACTTACAGACAATAGATTAATTAACTCACTACATCTATAAACAACTCTTTTCTTGGTAAATATTGTGTCATTATTTGTGTCACCAGTAGGTACTTTCAAATCCCCTTCTGATTCCGGTTCCATAATAATAGGAGAGACCTACGTCCAACAGTGGACTTAACCTTTAACTAACGAGGTGGGAGTCTCGCAGACGTCGCGTATTTATTGTAAACTTTATGCACGGGGTGATAAGTTTGCGATATTTTTACTCAAAATCACCTCGGTTGTTAAAGGTTATATAGGCTAATGATGTGTATGGACTGTGACATTCGATTTGGACTTTGGTAATGTGATTACGTCTAAATTACATCAAAATCAGGCTTGACCAGTAGATACTCGCTTATCAGGTCTCATCAATAGAAAGAGATAAACAATACTTGTCGGCTTGCTAAGTTACGAGACGGTTATGGACAGGAAGTTACTATCTACCAGTTGATATGATATGACAGTTTGTAAACGATTACCGTTTATCACTAGTTCCAAAAGACAGGTAATATCATCAAAATTAGTCTTCATCTCAATATGAGTCAAAAGAAGCCAACTGTATCCAGAAATTCTATTATAAATTCCCTTTACAGCTTCGAAAACTTCCTCGCCAAAAAGTGGTCATCTGAAAAGCGTTTCGGCCTCGAGGGCTGCGAGATCCTCATCCCAGCCATGAAGCAGGTCATCGATGTCTCCACCAAGCTGGGCGTCGAATCTATCATCATGGGCATGCCCCACAGAGGTGAGTATAGACGTTTTTAGGGACACCCAATTAGTCTGACATTAAAAAACCTTAACCCTTCATCTGGCACTCATTACATTGAAGTTATGGAAATTAACATCTTTCTGCTAATAGGCATGATGACTGCCAAGTTAAATAACATTTTTCTGTCTGTGTCAACTGTCAAAACGATGGCCAATATGAAGTTTTATATTTATATGAAATACACAAAAGTGACGTCACGTTTGTATACTGTTAAAAGGCATACTCTTTTAGGTTCTTTTCAAATTATTAAATAGAAAATATTTTCTTCGGTTACCGCGAGGATTACAGGGTATTTCTCAGAGCGTAAACGGACATCTCATTCATGTGGTCACGATTTTTTGGAAGTGGCTGAATGATTTGAGGTTAGTTTTGGTTGTCTTATAGAGAAACGGGCGCTGTATCTGACGACCGAAAATGGTACCAAAAGATGCAGCCACTTCCAAAAAAACATGACCAGATGAATGAGATGTCCGTTTACGCTCTGAGAAATGCCCTACACATGAAATAACACGGATCGCCCGCAGACCACGAACCCTGTAAAGTGTTCGAAACGTTGGGATGAAGTTAAATTTAATTAAAATAAGCGAGTTTATCCGTTTTTAACCGACTTCAAAAAGGAGGAGGTTAACAATTCGTCGAAATCTTTTTTTTTTTTTTATGTATGTTCCCCGATTACTCGAAGACGCGTGGACCGATTTCAAATATTCTTTTTTTGTTTGAAAGGGTATACCTTCTAGTTGGTCCCATTGTCACCGAATCCAGATCTGATGATGGGATCCTGGAGAAATCGAGGGAACTCTTCAAATGTTGTAGGCACACATGACATTTTTCATTTATTTTCGAAGACTAATCAAGTATTTGCATCTAGTCATGAACATCTTAAGTTGGTGATCTGATGATGGAAGGTACAACTCTTTAGCAATTAGGAGTTGGGGGATAATTCTTTAAGTGCAACATATTTCGTGTATTTTAGAAGCTATTTGAGTATTTGCCTTTAGGTGGTCATCCTTTCATGTTGGTGAGCTGATGATGTAAGGTACAACTCCTTGGAGATTAGGAGTTGGGGGATAATTCTTTAAATATAACATATTTCATATATTTTGGAGGCTATTCGAGTATTTGCCTTTAGGTGGTCATAGTCTCATGTTGGTGAGCTGATGAGGAAAGGAATAACTCCTTAACGATTAGGGGTTGGAGGATCATTCTTTGTATATATAACAAATGTCATACATTTTCGAGATCTATTCAAGTGTTTGCTTAGTAGTTATGACATGTCGGTTAGCGGTTAGTGATTCTTTAAATAATATTGGCATGCTAAGTCTGTTACCTTTGAAATTGTTTTTGTATTCATATAAGTTCGCCAGTTCAGGTTTTATGGCCTACTACAGTGCAGTACATTCTAATTATAAGTATTTAGAGCATACTGAATAACGATTTTATATTTACACTACTAAAAAGCAAAAAATAAAATATTTTAAAAATAAAAATAAAACCGCCTTCAAAAATTCGCCCGAACTAAAAAGTTAAAAATAATTTTGGTTCCTACTTCTTAGGATTTCCTACCCAAACCTTAAACCTTTTACCCTATTCATTGAAATAAAACATTATGGCTAGGTACCCTACAGATTTCTTAGAAGTCGGTGCCAAGCCAAATATGTTCACTTTGCGAGTACTTATGTGTATTTGATAGAGCTTTGTAATATACTGTCACTCCGGTTATGCTTTCATGAAAATGACTGAGGCAGACCATTCTGTTGATAAAAGCGTAATCGGAGTGACAGTAAGTTACAAAGCTCTATCTAATATATACCTATGAACGTATTCGGCTTGGCACCGACTTCTAAGAAATCTGTAGGGTACCTAGCCATACTGTTTTATTTCAATGAATAGGGTAAAAGGTTTAAGGTTTGGGTAGGAAATCCTAAGAAGTAGGAACCAAAATTATTTTTAACTTTTTAGTTCGGGCGAATTTTTGAAGGCGGTTTTATTTTTATTTTTAAAATATTTTATCATAGATTTATTTCATATTAAATAGAAGTTGTACAAAAATGATTGCAATCTACATTTGAGTAATAATTTATTCGTGTATTATGCCGTGCATTATGTGTAATAATTTATTTTAACTACAGTCATCATCCCGATTATGGTCAGGTTTGTAACGACCAAGTTGACACAACTCCAACTAAGTTAATTCATTCGCTACATTTTTTGCAATTACTACATTTAGATCTTTGTGTTATCATTTACCTGAACTCCGGTGAAATTACCTATAGATTCTGCTCCCGAAATCGGGGCTTACCCTTTCTTAAAAAAAAAACCTAGAATGCTTCTAACAATGTCCTAACAATTGGCACTAAATTTTAAATGATTACGCCATACCTCATCTTGAACTCAATGCTTCATATTTTACATTTTTCCATTGTTTGCAATGTCCTTCTCGCTTTATCTTATTTATTGGCAACATAAATTTCCGATAAGTGTAAGTAGCCTGCGTAATAACAATACATGTGATAAAGGAATATTTACAAACATTGTATTTCCGTAATAAAGTAACTAATAATACATAAGTGGAATTTGCGTAAACCTGTAAAAAAGAACGGATATGTTCGTGTGGGTCAGCTCCCATATGGTATATAATTATTAGATTGTGGGGTTTTCTTTTCGATTTAATGTATATTTGCGAGTGTTTATTAAAAACGTCCCACTTTGCCGCTTGCGTTTACAGGTAAATTCACGAAAGCTGGCACGAATGGATTGAGTAAATGACAGAAAGTATTCATGTGTGGATGTCAAAATGACAATAGATATAGGTTATTATAGCATAGCCGCATGCGCACTATGATAGATGTCATTCATTTCATTCATTCCTTTCGTGTCAGCTTTAGTGAATTTACCTATCCCGCTTAGATATTTCGTATAAAGATACAAACCAATTCTGTCCTTACGGCAATTCTGTTCAAGGCTAATAAGGGGTGTACCGATAAAAAACTGGCAAATTCAAATGAAAAAATCGGGTCAATATAGTTGAAAAGCTGTAATTTCTGGCTTTTTTAATTAACTAGGAGGTCTTAAATTAGCTAACTTTGGTCCTTTTTTTTTTGCTACTGCAATTTCAGTATTCACAATACAAGTTCTCCAGAACCCCTTCGAAAAATATTTTTCCAAGCTTTTTTTTAATTCTCCACTGCACGATTTCGTGTTCTGCAGAAGTGACCTATATTTCTAGGTTAATCTCCATGTTTTTTTTTATATACCCCTGCCTTGGGCGCAGTAATACTCTGTGAAGGGAATTAAGTATGTCACATATTATGTGAAATTTTTATGGGTCTTTAATCAATTATTTAATCCTATACAAATTTTTGTCTCTTTGGTATAGTTTTATGAAGCGAAATCAGTCCCAAAAAGTATCAAGGATAGTAAATATGCATAAGTCAAGGATATCTTAAGGAACACGGGAAGAATAGCCAGATGTATTGATAGCAGTCCCATAATTTAGAAAACTGCATACAAAAAAAGAAAAAAATGTTTGGAAAAGATAGTGGAAGAGGTTTCGAAGAGCTGTACTGTCAGTACCTGAAATGCAGTAGTGACACAAAAGTACTACAGTCAGCTAAGTTCAGACTTCCTGTTTAATTTCCAAAGCATGAAATTATAGCTACCTAACTATATCAATCCGATTTTATTATTTGAAATTTACAGCTTTTTTATCGGTACACCCCTTAGTAGTTTATGCAACCCTACTTACATAATGAGGGACATTAAAACAGGAGTTTTTATGAAACGAGCGTAGCAAGTTCATGTGAACGAGTAGTTCAGGAAGTAATGTTAATATTAACCTTTTGATCGCCACAGTCGGCCATAGACGACAACGGAAATTCGTGGCTACGACGCCAATGACGGCACAAGCCGACAGCTTCGCCATTGCAGTAGGAACTTACGGAGACTCCATAAAGTTCAATTTCGCTTAAAACTCACGACAGCTGGACATCAGTGTCCCGACATTTCGTTTCGCCTCTTGGCTGTCAAAAGGTTAAAATTATATTGAAACCTAATTGTTGTTAATGCTGGTCATTGCCTACGGTTTCTGGACACATTTTAGAGGACTAATGGTATGTGCGTAAATAAAATATGTATATACATTAACGCTAAATTTAAATTGTGTTTTTTTTTGTCTTTCCCCAGGACGCCTTAACGTTTTGGCGAACGTGTGCCGCAAGCCGCTGCATCAACTGTTCACTCAATTCGCCGGTCTGGAAGCCGAAGATGACGTAAGTATCGTTCTCATTTATTTGACTTTTGTAATGTCAATGTCAAGTCAAATTATTCTTTATTCAAGTAAGCTTATTGATAAGCATTTTCGAATCGTCTGACATTATCAAGAGAGAAAAAAAATCTACTCTAAAAATGATAATCATTAGATTTGCCATGCCTCCCCTAGTAGTAAAAGGGGGATGATTATTTTATTTTGCTACTAACCTATACAGGGTGTAATCGATAAGTGTTTACAGGCCATAATTCCGTAAATATGAGAGATATCAGAAAACTTTTAACTGATATCGAAAGTACGTTACCCAACGAGTAAAATTACATTAATAACTTTTTCTAAATAGATGAAGTAATATTAAAAATACTAACTTAAAACGCTCCCATACATTCAGTATGACGACTTACAGCCGCAAAGAATGTCGGGTGTCGTAAGAGATAAAACTGTTAGAGATTCGTTATTTGTACGAATACATTGTAATAAAATAATAATACTACCGTTTATGAAATAATTAATGTAACATTTATTCTTAAATAAAAAAATATTCGTATTAAACTAGTCTTTGAATGAACGGTTACGTACTAAATGGGGTTTGAAGTTAATATTTGAGATATTTCTAATTTTATTTCAAAAAAGTTATTAGTGTAATTTTACTCGTTGGGTAATGCACTTTCGATATCAGTTAAATTTTTTCTGATATCTCATATTTCATGGGGGGTACCGGAAGACGTAGCGTGGGTAGGCCCCCCACAAGGTGGACCGATGACCTGGTGAAGGTCGCGGGAGTCCGTTGGATGCGGGTGGCGCAGGACCGGTCATTGTGGCAATCTTTGGGGGAGGCCTATGTTCAGCAGTGGACGTCTTTCGGCTGATGTGATGATCTCATATTTACGGAATTATGGCCTGTAAACACTTATCGATTACACCCTGTATAGTGGCCATAGTGGGGTATCGACAGATAGCTCTTTCCGAAAAAATAAGGGTCCCAAAACTAAATTTTTATCTGAAGTCTATATTTTGTGAGATACCGGTCCAGAATAAAAATATTGTATCCCCCTCTTCTAACTTTTGGTCAAAAAAAAAAACATTAACTGTGGCTAGAGTTGTACTCTCCCGAGAACGTTCTCGGTTTTTTAATTCCGTTTGAATAACGTTACATTCCCTCCTTCAGGGCTCCGGCGACGTGAAATACCACTTGGGAACGTACATCGAGCGCCTCAACCGCGTCACGAATAAGAACATCCGCCTTGCTGTGTGCGCTAACCCGTCCCATCTCGAGGCCGTTGACCCCGTGGTGCAGGGCAAGACTCGCGCTGAACAGTTCTACCGCGGCGATAATGAGGGCAAGAAGGTAATAGTACATTGTGCATCAAGGGAGGTAAGTACGGAATTACCAACGAGAGTGTTAGAAGCCCGACGCCGTTAGGCGGAGGGCTTTTATGACTCGAGTTAGTATTCCGCTTACCGACCGTGATGCATACAATGTTTTTCATTACACTTGCCGACAAAAAAATAAGTTTTTAGAAATAACATTATTAAATGACGTAGTGACATTTCTATTACTCCCTAGGGAATTTCACTTTTCTATTAGTCCCGCTGCGCGCGCAAACAATGGCGCGCTTAGGCAGCAAGTGTGATGAAAACAATACATTATGAACGGGAGAGGAATTTTCATTCATTTATTTTACTCCTAAAGTAAATAGGTCGGATGCTCCAGCATTTCGCAATCCAAACGGCATCAATTTGAAACCGTAGCGTTCGCGGAGAGTGATAAAGGTAGTTTTGTTCCCTTGCATTAAGTATATCCCCGACAAAATGCAATGATAAAAGTTGCTGTGATTGTGAATGAAATGCTCCATTTCGCAGTCCAAATGGCATTTTCGTGAAACCGTAGGGTTCGCTTGGAGCGATGAAGGGAGTTTTGTTCAGTTGCGTTGTACTAGTCCCACCTCGAGGCCGTTGACCCCGTCGTGCAGGGCAAGACTCGCGCTGAACAGTTCTACCGTGGCGATAATGAGGGCAAGAAGGTAAATAATACTAAATTATGGACGGGGAGAGGAATTTTCATTCATTTATTTTACTCTTAGGAGTAAATAGGTCTGAAAGTTTTTGTGAAATGCTCCAGCATTTCGCAATCCAAACGGCATCAACTTGAAACCGTAGGGTTCGCGGAGAGTGACAAAGGGAGTTTGGTTTCCTTGTATTATACTAGTCCCATCTCGAGGCCGTCGACCCCGTGGTGCAGGGCAAGACTCGCGCTGAACAGTTCTACCGTGGCGATAATGAGGGCAAGAAGGTAAATAATACTACATTATGAAAAAAAAAATGAAAAAACGTTTATTGCGTTCAAACAAATACAATATACTATACATTGTTACGATCTCCTAGTAAGTAAAATGATTACCTGTGTCAGGAGATCGTGCTCTTCCGTATAGGTATAGTAAGTATACTAAGTATACTAACAAACTTGAAAATGAGAATAAAACTTCTAAACGTGCGCGCGGCCGCACATTATGAACGGGGAGAGGAATTTTCGATTATTTTTTTTTATTCCTAGGAATAAATAGGTCGGATACTCCAGCATTTCGCAATCCAAACGGCATCAACATGAAACCGTAGCGTTCGCGGAGAGTGATAAAGGCAGTTTTGTTCCCTTGCATTAAGTATATCCCCGACAGAATGCAATGATAAAATTTGCTGTGATTGTGAATAAAATGCTCCGGCATTTCGCAGTACAAATGGCATCTTCATGAAACCGTAGGGTTCGCTGGGAGTGATGAAGGGAGTTTTGTTCATTTGCGTTGTACTAGTCCCATCTCGAGGCCGTCGACCCCGTGGTGCAGGGCAAGACTCGCGCTGAACAGTTCTACCGCGGCGATAATGAGGGCAAGAAGGTAAATAATACATTATGAACGGGGAGAGGAATTTTCATTCATTTATTTTACTCTCAGGAGTAAATAGGTCTGAAAGTTTTTGTGAAATGCTCCAGCATTTCGCAATCCAAACGGCATCAACTTGAAACCGTAGGGTTCGCGGAGAGTGACAAAGGGAGTTTGGTTTCCTTGTATTATACTAGTCCTATCTCGAGGCCGTCGACCCCGTTGTGCAGGGCAAGACTCGCGCTGAACAGTTCTACCGCGGCGATAATGAGGGCAAGAAAGTAAATAATACTACATTATGAACGGGGAGAGGAATTTTCATTCATTTATTTTATTCCCTAAAGTAGGTCGGATGCTCCAGCATTTCGCAATCCAAACGGCATCAACTTGAAACCGTAGCGTTCGCGGAGAGTGATAAAGGCAGTTTTGTTCCCTTGCATTAAGTATATCCCCGACAAAATGCAATGATAAAAGTTGTTGTGATTGTGAATGCTCCGGTATTTCGCAGTCCAAATGGCATTTTCGTGAAACCGTATGGTTCGCTGGGAGCGATGAAGGGAGTTTTGTTCCCTTGCGTTGTTACTAGTCCCATCTCGAAGCCATCGACCCCGTCGTGCAGGGCAAGACTCGCGCTGAACAGTTCTACCGCGGCGATAATGAGGGCAAGAAGGTAAATAATACTACATTATGAACGGGGAGAGGAATTTTCATTCATTTATTTTACTCCTAGGAGTAAATAGGTCGGATGCTCTAGCATTTCGCAATCCAAACGGCATCAACTTGAAACCGTAGCGTTCGCAGAGAGTGATAAAGGCAGTTTTGTTCCCTTGTATTATACTAGTCCCATCTCGAAGCCGTTGACCCTGTCGTCCAGGGCAAGAGAGCTGAACAGTTTTCCGAGGGCAAGAAGGTATATAGAACCTTTTTTCGTTGCAATATCTCCTCCTATGTACTCCGAAATTATCTTAGCTTAACTGAATAGTCTATAACAGCGGTCGGCAACCGGCGGCCCGCGGGCCGCATGCGGCCCGCGAAGGGGTCACTTGCGGCCCGCGGACCTCCTTGACTATTTTGTATATCGTGTATGTTAAAGTCACGAACCTCATCGAAGGTCATTCACATTAACAGAAAAAAAGGGAAAAATTATAAAGTACAAAATTTAATACGAGTGTAGGTACCATTAAAATTGCATTTTTCGACGTATTGCCGTGAAAGTAAATTCGTCTACCTTATATTGATTTAAACTTTCACGATTATCACTCATATTTTACAGACAAACGGGTCTTAATCGCGTAAACTTACGTTTAATTATATCCTGACGTTTCGGGCATGACGTTACACGATGACGTGATTTACAAATGTAAGCGTGGTGAAACATCCATTTTTAAGCCATTGGATGTTGTGAGTGTTGTGTGTAGGCCTAGTGACAACCCTAGCCTAGAAGTGAATAATCAAGATCAAGTGCGGGTAGTTCGAAAAACCCGCGCAGCTCGAAGGTGTTGATACATTCTCTCGTCTACCTTATCTTTGAACGTTAATTTTGTACCGGGTTTCAGAAGCGAAGTAAAGAATTTTTTGAAATATCAACAAGTGTCCGATGTAGTCATGACATGCTCGGCCTCGCGGGCTGCCGCGCGTCTGTCGGACGCTCCGGGCCTTTAGCCCTACGCGCAGCTCGGCCTGCGGCCTTCGCAAAGGATCCAAGCGAACCGTCGTCGGGTCTCCGGCCCTCCAGTTCGCTTGTTAAGACAGTTCGGTAAGGCAATTGTATCGTCAGGGCTCGACCGTGACGCTCCGGACCTTCGGCCCTACACGCAGCTCGGCCTGCGGCCTTCACAAAGGTTCCAAGCGAACCGTCAGATCTCCAGCCCTCCAGTTCGCTTGTTAAAACAGTTCGGTAGGGCAGTTGTACCGCCAGGGCTTGATCGTGACGCTCCGGGCCTTCGGCTCTACACGCAGCTCGACCTGCGGTCTTCACAAAGGTTCCAAGCGAACTGTCAGATCTCCAGTCCTCCAGTTCGCTTGTTAAGACAGTTCGGTAGGGCAGTTGTACCGCCAGGGCTCGATCGTGACGCTCCGGGCCTTCGGCTTTACACGCAGCTCGGCCTGCGGCCTTCACAAAGGTTCCAAGCGGACCGTCAGATCTACAGCCTTCCAGTTCGCTTGTTAAGACAGTGAAGGTAGGGGGATCTCCGTCAATCCAGTTCACTTGCTAAGATAAGACAGTTAGGTAGGGCAGTTGTACCGCCAGGGCTCGATCGTGACGCTCCGAGCGAAGGCCGAAGGGCCCTACTCGCGGCTCGACCTGCGGCCTTCGCAAGGGTTCTAAGCGAACCGTCGGGTCTCCGGCCCTCCAGTTTGCTTGTTAAGACAGTTAGGTAGGGAAGTTGTACCGCGTGGGCTCGATCGTGACGCTACGGGCCTTCGGCTCTACGCGCAGCTCAGCTTGCGACCTTCGCGAGGATTCGAAGCGAAGTGTCGGGTCTCCGGCCCTCCAGTTCGCTTGTTAAGACAGCTAGGTAGGACAGTTGTACCGCGTGGGCTCGATCGTGACGCTCCGGGCCTTCGGCCCTACCCGCAGCTCGGCCTTCGGCCCTCTGGCTGGGTTTATTTAGCTACTAGGGTAGTTGAACACTTGGTAGCTAAATTTTCTCGGAGCTTGGTATTCGGCCTCGCTTTAGATAACTTAGAGGTGAAGTGCTTGGGGTGAAGCTCCGGGCCTTCAGCCGCCCACTCTGAAACTCGCCCTTCGGGCTCGCTTAACATAGATTTACATCGGTTCGGGCAATATTCCGTCCCTTCCGCAGCGAGGCCTTCAACCGCACCCAAAATTACTAGGGTTCGGGACCGCGAAGTGAAGTTCCGGGCATTTGGCCCTCCGCAAGGTCGGTCTACGGCCTCCCGACCTGAAAGCACGCCCTTTGGGCTCGCTTAATTTACTCAGGATTTTGGATTTTTGTTCCAGGGCGCCATCATCTTGAATTTTTCCAATTTTTTTTCAGGGTATCACTCCTGGCCCACATAATGCCCGTATGCCAAATTTACCTGATCTACTTACCTCTCTAAATCTACCTAAGTACGGCAGTTGTACCACATGGGCTCGATCGTTACGCTCCGGACCTCCGGCCATACGCGGGGCTCGGCTTTCGGCCCTCTGGCTGGGTTTATTTAACTACTGGGCCTACTGGGGTATAGTTGAACGCTTGGTAGCTAAATTTTCTCGGAGCTCGGCCTTCGGCCTCGCTTTAAATTACTTGGAATTGGTACGCTCGGGACTTCGGCTTTTTGTTCCGAGGCGCCGTCATCTCGAATTATTTCCATACTTTTTTCAGGGCCGAATTATTTCCATACTTCACTCCTGGCCCACATAGTGCTTGTATGCCAAATGTCAGCGGGATCGGATCATTATTTTAAAAGTTTCATGTAAATGCCTTTATGTCCAATAAATCCAAAAAAAAATTTTTATATGGCGAGTCTCAAAAGTCGCGCACTCGGATTTCCAGTTTCCAACCCTATCGGATAAAATTAAAAAATATAAAAAATTGTCGATAAGATGTTATTTGCTAATGACAACCGATAATGTGAGTATTTTTTTCAAACAAAACCTACATATTAACAAAGTGCGGCCCGCGTCAATTTCGTTAACTGCTATGTGGCCCTTGGATGCTAAAAGGTTGCCGACCCCTGGTCTATAATTTATCAACTTTTCACAATTTAACCAACGTATGGACATGGCTATAATAATATGAATTATTGCGAGCAATGACGTCTATTTGTCCGATCTGTGATTTTCAGGGTAAGCAGGTAAATTAATCCAATTTTCTACGTGGTTTTGCGGGTTGGCTGATTTCGCAGGGGATTTTTGATATCTATCAAAAACAGCAAAGAGGGATAAAGTAGATGTGTACTTGAGATGTATTGGTGAAAGCACTTCAATGTTCGCCTACTCATTCACCGCTTGTTGAGAAACACTTCAGTTGTCATTTTTAATAAATCGTCTAGACAGATAACTTGGAATCTAATCATAAGCGGATATTGGTCGTTGTCAAGATTATAATAATATATTTGCCTTTGGTGATAAGGTCAAGATCATATTTGTTTGCTGGGTATAATGCAAATAATAGGAATAATATATTTATTTTTGATATAAGAGATTCTGCATCAGAAATTGGGTCAAAATGCTCTATATTCCAGATATATAAATTAATATTG
>JALPQI010018961.1:0-27963 GCA_025490895.1 Thaumatotibia leucotreta
GATCTCTGTGTTCGCTCTCTTGTGATTGCTCCACTGTTGGTATGGTATGATACGTCATGTAATGTATACCGGCTTACTGTAGATTCGCTTCTTTAATTGCTTAGCGATATAGAATTTTTAACGCTTTGATCGTACTAAACACTTTTAATAATCGATATTAAATTTTTATAGTATTATTTTATGTTTAAAACTAAATTAATTTAATGAAGTAACAAATAATTCGGTGTTAAATTTAAATAGTAGCTTGAGCTTTTAAAAACTTTATCAAACAATGGTATTACAATACGATTAACAGCACTAATAGGACGGCGTAAAAAAACAACCTTTGATAAGTAGACGACAATCCCAGAGCAGATAACGGAAGGTCAATGAGACGGCGCGCGCGGCAAGGGGGGCGGCGGGAGGTCGGAGGAGCGTGGGCGAGGGGGGGGTATGGCTGTCTCTGTCGCGCGCGTGCCCGACCTCCTTGGATGCGCGGCCCGCAAGGTCGGCTGCTTTAATTAATAAACTCACCGTAAAGTATTTGAGGCCGATCGGAGAAGCAACTACAATCTTACCCAGCCTTTGTCTAGTTATTGACCCGACGCGAAGGTTATTTGTTTAATCTGTAAGGTGACGGTAACCTTTTTGGGGGGATATTTTTGTGAAATTCTACTTGCGTTATGTCAATCGAAGCCCACTAATCTGATTTAGTTAGCCAAATCAATTGTAACATCAACATAGCCCTGCCTGATTTTAGATTTTGTAACTATGTCCCGCTGACACTTTCGGGTAAAACCCAGTATCAATTTTGAATATTCCCGCCTACTAAAGTGCGTTTAGATCATCTTTTTATTATTTTCACTAACTTTTGGTCATAATTATGCATTTCTTAATTTGTACCACTTATATAAATATATATACCTACTTATTATATATTTACTTATAAAATGTATAAATGACCGCTTGTAATGTAACTCATCAAAAGTTCAAAATAACTTTGACATTTGTCCTCAGGACAGGCCAGAGAAGCCGTTCACGAGGTAAATTGCGACCCTTAATTCAGTATTCATTTAGAGGACAAACCTGATTTAATATGTTAAAAAGAAGTTTAAAAATTTTCAGTTTTTCTAGTAATTTACTGTTCATTAGATTCCTTTAATTTTCCGTCAACACATAAAGTTAAATCTAATATTGTACATATTTGTAGCGGTTTTGCAAGCAACTGGACCGGCGCAGGCCGTACGGTAAACTCGAAATATTTTGTATACGACTTTGGACCTTATCTTGCAGAGTTAAATTTCTAAACTGTAATCGTTCTAACAAGCCTACATCATACACGCATATAGGTACTAGAAAGAGCAATTGTTATGCTCATTTACGGCGTGGCATGAGCGCTTATGATAAACCTTCTTAATACCATGTATAACGCGTTCAAATATATATTGATCAGAATGTGTTTACTACAACTTCTAAGTATTTATATACTCATATTTCAAAGACAAACGGGTCTTAATCGCATAAACTTACGTTTAATTATATCCTGACGTTTCGGGCATGACGTTACACCCATGGTCGCAGGCAGACTGCCTATTATGAGTGATAATCGTGAAAGTTTAAATCAATATATTTATATACTGTTTTTGGGAGTCCAAATTAGTGCTCAACTCTAATCTCAAGTCAGTTTACTGATGCGAGATAGGGCTGGTCAGGAAAGACATCAGAACCCTTCTGGTTGTTGTTGACATGTTCTTGGAATATTCTGGCCACGTACCATATCAAACGTGAGACTGTGGCAGATTATAGACCAGAAACCCATAAGCCAAGATCTTAGATTGGACGCGCTTCGAAGACCGTATAGCATGATGTCCAAGCAGATTCAGCTATGCTATTCTCTTATTCACACATTCGACGCTGCGTTCGTCAACGAGCTCGACGACGAGACAGCCTTCACTTCGACGTAGAGCGCAGCGCTGCGAAAAACGGTATTCACTAACATAGAACAGCTCGTCGTCGAACTGTAGGCGGTAACTCTCGACGCAGTGTAGTTCTAGCTCACGCCGCATTTGTCGCTGAGCACTAGTGTCGTTTAAAGTGCATTAGTGAATACCATTTTTAGGCTCTACGCTGCCGCAGCGCTGACACAGCGCTGTTAGCAAGGCGGTTTCCTTAGTGAATACCTAACACTGCAGGCTGGTACTGGACAAAAGACTGTCGCTACAGACGCCCGCGGACTACATGCTCAGTTGAGAAAGCTGTTGGCTCAATTGGCCTCGGCTGGAAAGAGCTAGGGCAACTACCGCAAGATCGAGTAAATTTCTTCTATTTACAAGGTGCCTTGATAGTCAACCCGAGCCCTTAAGGCATATCAAAGATTATTATGATCATCAAAGAAGACCTTAAACGTACCATGGCGTGGCGTGCTTGGGCAATGCCTTGTAATAGTTGTAGTATTTTCTATAGCACTCAAGTTTAAGGAAAGTCATCATCAATGCTACTGACAAGAAAATGTAGACAGGTACGACTGCTAAACTATCATAGTTAATTGTTCATCCTCAAATATCTTGTATTAATAGGTAACTGTTACTTACGCCTTGACATTGAGCTGTCTTATTGGGTCGTTACTATTTGTTGTTTACTTAGGCGCTCCCAATGAAAATATAGTATATTTGTGTGTATATTATGTGTTACCATTTCGTACGCCCAGTAAATAACTCTGCGTTGTCACAATAGGTTACGTAATAAGTAACTAAGCTTATACGCACTTACGTATGGTTTACGTAAACTTTGCACAACCGTTTCAAATTCGATTAATGAATACTCGTCTACTGTTTTTTGTAAAGTAAAAGGTTTTGGATCATTCCGTAAAATCATTTTTATTGCCTGATGAAAAAGCAATGAAAAATTATCAGATGGCTTTTATTATATGCTTCAGGACCGAAAAGACGCACTGGGCGATGCTAGGATCACTGTGTGTCTTTTCGGTCCTCGTTTATGGGGTCCAGACGTGGACTCTTACAAAAGGTCTCGTTCACAAGCTAGGAGTTTCTTTGAAGGAAAAAATCCGGAATCAGGATATCCTACGAAGAACTAAGGTCACCCGAATAGCAATGAGGGTAAGCCAAGTAAACAACTGAAACATGTCTGTCGAAGAGCCGATGGCCGATGGAGCAGACGAGTCTTGATCAGACTCGTCAGATGCACCGACAAACTGGAGTGATAGCGCGATGAAGTTCTCCGCATCCAACCATGCGGAGAACTGTGAGGATATTGAGGAATATGTTGGCTCGAATTGGAAAGGCTATTATCCAGCAGTGGACGACCGAGGGCTGGTGATGGTGGTGCTGGATAAAAAATGGGTCGACGGGTATAAGCAGTGTTTCAGCAATGGGTATTCAGTAGTATATTGTAGTATTATCTTAAAATTTTAATTTTGCAGTGCAGTTTTCTGTTGTTATTTAGTTGAGATAAGGATAAATTTCGTTAGCTGTAATCCGTTTTAATAAAGCAGTAATTGACCTGCAACAAATAAATCAAGCCGTGTGGTGACGGCCGTAAGAATACATTTGTCACCACCCCAACTCCTCCTGCGGGTGTCGTAAGAGTCGACTAAGGGATTGAAGTGTCACTGACCATTCTACAAGATTGATGATGGGCAGCAGCGTCGTCATTGGGCACATTACTGCGATCGCCAATCCGCTTGCCCAGCGTGGCGATTATGGGCATTTACCTCCTAATGCGTCTATACGCATAGTTAATAGGAGAGGCCTACGTCCAGCAGTGGACTTACATAGGCTGATGATGAAATAAATCAATGGCAAAGTATGCGTTTAATAAAGCACGAAAGTTATGATTGACAGAACTAGAGCTACCTCCTTGTTGATTACGATCATACACCGTTCCGCCTGACGGTAAAGTTAAACTTTACTAACCTAGTTCTAATGCTTCTGCCTACTGTCGATTACCGTTTGAACCGTTGCTGGGAATTAAGAAGTAAACAACATTTTTTACTTGCTTGTAGTCATATTTGTGAAATATCCGAGCGATCTCTATGATTCCCTGACTCCCTGTATAACAATATAGGATACATTGCATGATATGTATATTTACGAACGTAGTGTAAAATGTCGGGAAAACTCGGAAGTTACGAACGCCAATGAGGCCTAGAATCGTATTTATAAAGATTTCCTGGAATTCTTTCTTCCGGGATATTTCTGTATGCTATTTAATAAATACGTAATACTCTTAATTGGATTAATAGCAAGGTAAACTAAATTCATAAAACTATGATTTGAAAGCATTTTTTTATAAATGTTTTCTATCGTAATTTTGTTAAGTAAATATTTAATGACATTCATAGGATAGGTATAAGACAGGATGTGCGTGTAGGACAATCAATTATATGACGTCAACTTAAGTGTTTTTATTTAAAAACTCGGGCCGCCAGTGAATGACACCGGCTAGGCTAATCTATGTGTATTCTCCGGGCACGCTCACATTGTTGGCCGCTTATGTAAGTCGAAACGTCTTCCACTTTCGAATCAAGTTTATTGACACGAGTCGACAAAACGACCGGTTCACAGTTACACGCGGCCGCTTTGATTCAACGACGCGGTGAAATGCGTGATCTTGTTCCATTGTAAATTTGTTTTCATTTCACAAAGAATACTTCTGTTTAAACGGTCGAGTGGCCAGCGCTATGTGGCCTGTTCCAACAGTGCGCGTTAGATTTCTAGCCGGAAGACGCTTCTGTTTGAACTGCTGTTAACAATTCTAGGAATGCGACTACGAAACCGGCCAATCCCGCGGCAATTACTCCCTGCAACGAGCTCGCAACTGCAAACTACTTTTATACGATTGAAAACTATAAACTACCAATCAGAAACCCGACAACCATGGCTAATTTAATATTAATCCAACATCTAAAGCCTAATGTAATCTCAAAATAAAGTCATCATGACGCTGACAAAGTAAACAGAAATCGCGATAAATTAGTCGCGTTAACAATTTATAAGAGTAATATTACAAGTTTTATGTTAATTTTATGTAAGACACGCCTCCCGCTGAATAATGCTTGGGAGTTAGTTCTCAAAGGCGATCATTAAGTTTTTAATAGCGATAAATTTAATAGTGTAAACGGTTTTGTCGCGGCACAATCGCCAGCTCGATAAGCGGCGACTAATCGCTGCTTAAATCGCTAAGCCTTTCGACAGCTTGGACCACTACAGTACGGCTTCGTTGCGACAAATCACACTAACACTAAAATAACATTCAATATGAAATTCGGGTTGCACTTTTACAGCTGGACCAAGCTATTAGTCGAAGTGAAAACTTCAGCATGCAAATTTTATGGAAATATGCAAGACGAATAACTTGGTTGTATACTTACATTTCATAAACAGTTATTTACCTACACACATACTTATGTAATTGTCAAGGTTCAAACTGTTTGTCTGCAATCTACTTAATATTCATTTAACTCCAAGTTCATCGAAATACAAAAACGAATAACAATAAAATATATACGACTTAAATGTCCGAAATAACTAATTAACTAATGTACTCTAATAGTATAAAGATAATATAGACCTTGCATTTCATTATTAGCCTTTAATGTAACTTGTTATTTTTAATTTCTCCATAAATTTCCTACTGCCAAATCGCAGCTGGTAGGCGGCACCGCGACATGTCCAATATGCGTGTGTGAGTTTGCATACGCGTGGAGTGTACCGTAGTCATATATCTCATTACACTGACTTAACTGTGCAACATACAATTCCACAGTGCAACTTGTCTATCAAAGGTCTCATCATCATCATCAGCCCATAGTCGTCCACTGCTGGACATAGGCCTTCCCCAATTCGCGCCACCATACTCGGTCCTCAGCTCTCCGCATCCAACCACTTCCCGCCACTTTCTTTAGATCGTCGGTCCATCTGGCGGGAGGGCGACCCATCCAAAGGTCTCAAGTGAACATTAACCTTTTGACTGTAATTTGACAAATCTAAAAATGTCTCACACCCGTATCACCCGAATATAACTAGCATACGAGTATTTAAATAAATATTATATTTACATATTTAGTTGTAAATTATGTTTAAAATATTATTTTATGAATTGTTAAAGTTAGTTTGTGTATTTAATTTAATTACAATTGAGCTAAATAAAATCATGGCAGACGGAAAACCTGCAAAACGAGTTAACAAATAAGCTATGTAGTTAAATAGCAAAAATGTTTCAAAATTGCACCTGAATCAATTTAATAGACAGACTGAGATATGCGAAAGAGTGCTTCTCAAAGCTACTAAAAGTGCTGAAAGAGATACGTTTGTTTAATTTCATTCGATTGTGGCACAAAATTTGTTGAAACGTTTCTTGTAGAGCCGTTGGTAATTGTTCAGTAAATGTACCTGAGTTGTTTTGATATGAGAGGTCGTCTGACTTCTACATGTTATTGTTGTTCTCTGAATGGCTCTAATGACATTGGGAATCCACATTTATCAGAGACGTACACGTTATACCTACCGGCATTGTTCGGGTGCTAAAACAATGATAACTCTGATCTTAGCATAGTTGCGTTGCGACTATATTGTTATCAACCCGATTTCTCTTATAGTTGTAGTCTGATATGGGGATACTGCATGTTTTATTCAGATTACACATTTCAATTACGATTTCACTACGATGAACATTGATTATATGTAACTGAAATTACGTATACACGGGCCTAATCGAGTTTATCTGGGAGGGGTTTCCCAGAAAAATCTGCTCAGTTTTCAAAATACAGAAAATAGTTCCTTACGTATAGATTACAGGTAAACTTATAAGAAGTCTACATATATTATTTGAAAATATCATAGAAAATCTCAATATTCCTGAAAGTACGGAACCCTTTCCAGGCGAGTTTAACTCGCACTTGGCCGGCTTTTATTTATTTATCTAAACTTTATTGCCCAGAGCAAAAATGTATAAATGTCGAAATGCCTTTTAAGGCATTAAGTCCGCTACTCCGCCATTCGGTCAATGTTGTTAGTTAAGAACAATATTTATTATAGTTATTTTTTTGGACTATAACATTTTTAAAGTAGGAAGATTAAACAAATTTAAGACAAAAAGTTGATTAGCCTATGGGCCTACGTTACATGCTACATAATTATGTCCCCTAGGCCATTTCCTGTAAGTCTATCCACCTGTAGTTTATAGTTAATTAAATATTGTGCAACCTTAAATAAAACATGTACTATGAACGTTAAATAAATATGAAGCAGTGAATCATTTCATTGACTATTTCTAACATTACTTACACCAATTTAAAAAGAATATCCTATTTAGGTATATTATGCTTATAAATGAATATATTAAAATATACAAATTTATACATAATTACATGCTTAACGTCTTCACGGGGCGCAAATCATTCTCGTACACAATATTACCATAAGTTTACACAAACAAACATAATGATGTTATATAGCGATATATTATATCGCTTCGTTGATAAACCCAAGTGTAAATAAAAGTGGCACCGCAATAAAATCGAGATATACAGAGCATGTAAGTCATATGTTCTTATTGCATTTCGTTCCTGGGGTGAGATGGAAAAGTGTGTAGATAATTTTACTACTATGCGTTAGAATCGTGGCTGCTGACATCGAATCATGCAGTGAAATCGAATAGAAACGAACGATAAGTATTTTTATGTATGCACTTTTGTCTTCAAGTTATTTATAATTCGAACTCGTTACGATCTTTGAATTTCTTCAGACGTTTTTATTTATCATATGATAAAATATACCTATTCTAAATACTAGTAATACTTCCATAGGTACCTATATTAAGTGTTTACTATTACAATATAAAGTTTCTCCTATAATTATATTTCTCCGTTAACCTGCCGCTAAATATTAAGTACTCCGGTTTGAGGGTAAGATAGCCGGTGTAATTACTGGCATACTCGTATAGATACTCGTAGAGGCAATCCATCTAATTCCTCAGGGTAGGCAGCACAGACGATTTTTTGGTCACTATGTCTAGGGTCTCAGTTCCTGCTTTCCGTGGGCTGAGAGCTCAGTTGTCTACCTTCGTCAAAAAAATTATTTCAGCTTACCCAAATATAATCATGGATTGCCAGAGTATATGGAGGAAGCTGTTGAGTTTACGCTCATGAGTAGGTACATGAGCATAAAAATTGGTGCTACAGGGACACAATAATTCAGGGACAATAGGTATATATAGTCTCGGTATATAATATCACAGAATTGGAAAAACTCTTACTCTAGATTAAATGAGAAGTTAAGGGAGATTGATGGCAGACTTTCAACCGCCAGGCTGGATTGCCAGAATAGGTATAAGTATGTTGTATTTTAATTTCGAAGTCGAGATATACCTATTACATATTTAATGAACGTTTCAAGTGAAACGATTCATTATTTTTATTCGTACTTTTGATATTTATGACAATAACAAAAGTATACAAGCTGAAGTAAAAAAAAATACCATCTTGGGGCTCCCCCTATCCACACTATAAATTACATAGGTATTTTTGAAATTCCATTTGTGGCTGCGCAGATTTTTTTTATTTTTGTTCTTGGAAATAAAAGCAGAAGTAATCATTTGGATTACTTTAATTAATTATGTTATTCAAGGTATGACATCTATTGACAAAATCGCAGTAAATTATGCCTAAATACTTACAAATATCCAATCCCAATGTCGTCCAATTCCGATGTCACCTAGAGGGAAAAGCTACGCTGGCATCCAAAAAGCTCGGGGTGCTCAATAAAGCGAGGGGATACTTTACTCCGGGGCAAAGACTTCTGTTATATAAGTCGCAAGTCAGACCCCATATGGAGTATTGCTGTCACCTCTGGGCAGGAGCACCTGTATACCAGCTTGCACCCTTTGACTCGGTTCAGAGACGAGCTGTCCGAATAGTCGACGATCCCAGACTCACAGGCGGTATTGAACCCTTAAGTCTAAGGAGAGACTTCGCCTCCTTATGTGTGTTCTATCGTCTGTACAATGGGTTGTGCTCTGAAGAACTGTTCGACATGATGCCAACGTCCACTTTTCATCATCGCACCGCTCGCCACCGACTGGGCGCTCATCCTCACACCTTGCAACCTAAATGGTCGCGCACCGTGCGGTTTCAGAGGAACTTCCTCCCGCGAACGGTCCGTCTGTGGAATGAGCTCCCTGCCGAGGTTTTCCCGTTGGACTACAGTATGGGGTTCTTCAAAAGAGGAGTGTACAAGTTCTTATTGGGTCGGCAACGCGCATGTGACACCCCTGGGGTTGCAAGCGCCCATAGGCTACGGTGACTGCTTTGTTCTCAATGTCTCGTACGTCGGAGATTTAACCAGAACTTCCTTTCTGCGTTTACCTACGCAAAATAATGAAATCATTATAAGGTAAAAGATGTGATTGTCGTTCATGCTGAGAACATAAAGAGTCAGTCACAACACAGATAATATCTCGAAAGCAGAGAACGTGTAGGCATTTATTTACATAGATCGCGCCCACTGCGCATCCGTTGAGTTGCCAGGGCGTATACCCACATAAAAAGTATATTTTTGATATGTATTATTATTTTTCCCTTGTTATACGAACAACACACTCCCGGTGTAATAGGTACCTATCGGTGAAGAAGCGGGTTTCACAAACTATAATGTATAACGTGCTTCCAAAGTGTTTAACATTTGACGCGCGCATTGCACATTTATAAAAATGAAGAAGATTTATAAGATTGAATGAGAGAGTGTTTTATTATTAACAACTTGAAATTTTTTAGCCTTCTGCGGGTTGTCCCTAAAAGTAGCAAACAAAGAATTGAAGAGTACAAATTGGTTTTGGTTTTCTCAGGTATCTTACCAAGAAAGACTGCATGTTTTCTTCGATATTCCCGTAATGCCGCTCGAATTCTCGATATCATGGTAACCCGCGGAGATTTTTCTCAGCTACAGTCAACTATTACACGGTAGAATTGCGTCGGTGATAGGATATGCGTCTCCCAAGCAGGCACGGGTGCTTCTTTACTCAACTGTGTTTGATTTCACCCGGCCGAAGACAGGTTCTGGGGACCGGTGCGGGCATACGAGTAACGGCTTGCTCCTCTCTGTCTCTGATTAATTTGAAATTGTCCAAAAGGCCCAGTCGAACTAATGAGCTAAAAAACAATAAAGACGAATGAATGTTATGTTAATAGCTTCAAAGATACGTGGGTTAGGTGCCGAGAGTTGATCTTGCCAGCTCTAACGGTAACTTATCAATTTAAAAGTGTGTAGCACGTGTGCATTGCATGATAAAAATAAAATCTCTTACAACTAGATCTGAGCAGGTTCGTTGATTTACTTCTTAGACAGTTTCCAATATATCATAGGCATTATTAATAAACTAATCGTTGAAACGCAAATAAGCCCTAGGCGTTTCGAATGTTCGTATTTTTTGCATTGCTAATTATCGAACAAAATTAATGGTAGCCTGTAAAACTATCTGTCCAAATTACTAATGACTGTCTGTGTGTCTGATGAGGCTTGACATACTTGGTTCAAATATGACCCGAGCAGTGTTATTGTAGGAACAGCTTTGAAACTAATTTTAGCCTTGCACTTATTTTTAACGAGGGATTATATGAACATTGAGACATTAAATGGAGAAGTTGCTTTTCAGTGCATTGTTGATTTTACTGATTAGTGGTTACTGTGATATATTAAATTTTAGCTTATTAATTTACATGGTGCACAAAAAAATTACAGAAATAATGTCTTACATTGTTGGGTACAATTAATAGTTGTTAACCGGAAAACATAGCAAGAGAAGCCGATTATCTAGATAGTCCAACGATCTGGTTAAAATCGCGGGAGTCTTTGATGAGTTTGATGACCTAAGCGGATTTTCGACTGAGTTAATATGGATTTATTTCTCTGGAATAAGGAATTGAGGTCTCTGAAGTTGATGGCAACCAGAAGCTACGGTAGCTGGTTATTTGCTTGTATTGTACTATATCCAGCACACTGCAAAGAAACGGGTCTGTTTTAGAAGAGCTCCGCCCGTACTGTGTACATACCATAAATATGATTTCCTAAAAACGAATACATATTTATAGAATTTGCTCTTGTAACCCTTGGGTCATAGTCGTCAGACACAAAGAAAATTGCGAAATAAAATTTGAAAAAACTGATTGGTGTGTCTGGCGATCTATGAGCAAAATCGTACTTCGCCCAGAGGCTTCGTTCAGCTATTCAAAGGGGCAATGCGGCAAGAGTTCTGGTAACGATACCCACACATTCATCATTACTATCATTAGGGTTTCTTGACGCGTAAGTTGTATATGATATCGTAGTCATAGATAGAGCCAAATGGAGACCTCTAGTGGAAAAAGTTACTGACTGCTGACATGACAGCAGCAACAGACATGAGGAATGTAAGAATAAGAAAAGTATTCCACCAACTTGTAAAAATTAAAAATAAAGAGAATGTGTATTCAGTGGCTCACAGTGGAGTGTGCCGGCAGGCCGTGGCGTACGGTGTGCAGAGGTTAATAAAGCGCGCACTTGCTCGCGGGTTTATTACTTTTTGTGACGGTTCTTATAAGAATTTGACATGTGCTACTGTCACGGGTGACGGGATCCGTATGACATTGAATGTATTTGGTATCGGATACAGTTAACCCTTTACCTACGGGGCCATAATATTTGCCATTAAATTGTTTGACTTGACACCATTACATAGGTAAGTATGACTTTAATTTGACAGTGGTGGCAACTCTGGTTGACACCCGTGAGTAAAGGGGTTCTTACCTATAGATAACGAAAAATTCAAACTGTTTAATCCACAAATAAATATTATGAAAATCATGATCACTCTCTAGTAGGTAAGTGAAACTGAAATGATTGAAAAAAAAACTATTGTTATTCGCAGCGCATATAATGAAACAAAATTATTTGTTTGATTAAAAAGCTCACGCACATGCAATTCGTCACTTCACTAAGCTGTTTAGCGACTAAAATAAGGCCTATATTGGAGAAATAAAACTATTGAAACGGATTATATCGCGTATATTGATATAAACTTAACTACATCGCGACGTTTCGAACACTTTACAGGATTCGTGGTCTGCGGGCTAAATATTATGCTTATAGTAAAAAATATTATGCCTATATTTAATTTATGTTTACTTGGGCTACCATCTCGAAATTTGCAAAATCAGGACTACAACGAAAATACTAAAAAAAACCCGGACATTTGGTGTAAATACCTTTTCCCCAAACTTTGCTTTGTACACAATGATGCCTGCAAATACTTAGATTCAATGAGGTGTTTCTCACATAAAAACCGGGTTTTCCCTGGAACCCCCCTCGGGCGGGCCCCGGACGGCATCCAAACTAGAACAGATTTGGAAAAACCCGGATGGATGGCAGCCCTAAATGTAGGTATGCAATGACCAATTGAAGTGAAGTGCCACGCAGGAAACATGTATGGTAAAACTACCCAACTATAGTCCAAAAGCTCTCAACTATGGTCCATAATTAAGTCAAATATCTTCGGTTTAGTGTAATTATTATATTATTGACGCAATTGTTATACAAAGTCTCCTCATTAATGATTAAAAAACTTAGAGAAAACCAAAATAAAAGATTTCCATTGATGCTTAATTACGAGTTGAACTTGTGGACCATAGTTGTATGGTTTTACGGTACCATGATAAGGACTAAGGAGAGTATTTGAATCATTCCTGTATCATAGGGACTATTTTTGTAGACTAACTCGAAAGGTATCTATCTATAACACCTTTATAGAATATTGTGATATATTTTGTATCAGATACTTTAATCCTTTTAACTCCATTTCGTTCAAGGTTCCATTTTTATACGTACTTCTAGATTGTGTTCGAAGGTACTTTAACATAAAATTAAAACTTAGGTACTTTAACATACAATTAAAACGTATAATTCGAGCCTATCATTTGCGACTCGGAATATATATTAATTTTTTTATCAGTAAAACATCTTTATCGATATTTTAATTTTTAAACACTAAGATTTTTAGCTTGGCCCTTGACATTTGCTGTATAATGTGACAAATAAAAGTTAAATATGCAACTAGACATGTACATTCGTAACAAATTATATATTTTATTATTCCACACATACCATAATATTTCAAACAACTTAAAGTGTGTAGAATAAATTTGATATATGTATATATTCCACACACACCATAATATCAATATCTCTAAATTATACACTACAATTGTATAATTAGCTTTCATCATATAGTTTTGTTAATTACTTTTATCGTTTTATGGGTGCCAAAACAAATAAAAGTGGTACAAAGGTGTAGCACACCTGGCTCCCATTTATAAGCTATTTTTGCACTCAAATACGTAAAACAATAAGTTAATGTGCGCGTGCACATTCTCGTACAGCTGCTCTTAAATTACAGGAGCTAAATACTATGAGACATTAAATACGCTAGCCATTACATTTAAACATTATAATATAGCCTAATAATTGATACTATAGGTATGTAGATAAACCTATCTTTTGTATTTTATTTGACATATTATTTTTTGTAATTTAATTTATTACCTAATTAGTGGTCGGCTACTTTGATACCCTGTGACATTTGTTTGTTTTCTAATAGAAGTAAACTAGGCATTGGAATTACACAGAAATACCAAAATGTTAAAATCAACTCGACTCCCTAATTGACATTGAATTAGTTCTGAAGGGTACTTTGGTGCTTAGAAAAATCTTTATTTTTTGGGCTCAATGTTAAGCACATATAAGCTCAACTTCGATTTATTTGTATTTATATGAAACATTATTTCATGAATGAATTGATGTTCAATTAATTTATGCTCTGTATCACGAAATAAAGGCCCTTGTACTATGAATAGTACACCCACTGCTTTCCGTAGCTTTCGTAGGCGGCCGCGTGACGTCACACGCCTACGCCAAGCCGCTACGAAAGCTATCTGCTACGACGCGCTAGTCTCGGTTCCCATTGTGGGCGATTTCGCAGCTTTTTACACATACTACAAACTTTTACCTACCCACAGGTATAAAGGTTGCTCCACGAATTGTCTTCTTATATTCGTATCGATTTTCTATCATCTAACTAAAAGTACTGTACATAACTATTTCTGTTGGTGACTGTAATCCTACCTTAATAATATGATAGTTGCGTAGTAGCTTCAGCTACAGACGTCATGCGTTGCCTTAGCGCCTATTCTATTCAGAGTTTGGGTTCAATACTGCCTGGTTGATGACGATGCAACAGTTACGAAACTTTAATTAATTTTTAGGTAGTTTGTTTTTTCTGCAAAACTACATAATTAAAAAAACATTGATAAAATGGTGAATTATTAGATCCCTAAATGTTTGTACAATGTGGAAACCACATAGTTTATTATTCAAGTAAGAAATCAATTAATAAACTGTTGTCAAAACCTTGATCGGCATCTCACACAATCATGAGGACAAACGATGCGAAGGTGTGCGCTGATGATAAAGTGAAATCAAATGTTATTCTATTAATAATTTTGAATAGGTACAGTCGCTATGAGATATATCGGAGCGTCCCCGGTACTGAAGAATACCTGAACTTGCATTCTTGACTTCATAAATATGGCCTGCTCGGATATTTGGCCACTGCGACATATCTGATGGCGACTGTTGTACTCTATATAGACGCAAATTGCACTTGTTTTTTAAAGCACACAGGTAAAAATCAAAAAACAAATTACCCAAAAAAAAAATACAAAGAGCTGGGTCTCAAGTGATTCATTTTCAATAATTGAGTATACTACTTTTGGTATTACTGCCTTTGGTTTTGATTATTTATTTATCCGACCGACGATTCATCGATTCGGGGGCCGTGTATGTTCACCGATACTTGACAAGACGTGGGCGAGTCCAAAACAAAAGATATTTTACAAAACGATAGCGATCAGGTAATTATGCCGATTAAAGTGCGCATGAACAACATACTGACTAAAACGCGTGCGAATTGTATGAAACAACGCTGGAATGTTTCGGTGATTTCCGTGGGTATTGTATTTGAAACACGGGAAATAATGTGCTGTGCTATGAACCTGATCAATGCGGCATGTTTTTATTATACGCTCGGTTTACTTATTGTTGAATGTTGTATGAGTAAACTAAACTAAGATACCTACACTTGCGGTCAACAAATACGGGTCGGATTTCTTAGAAAATACTGCACACACATTAATAATATACATAATTTGCTATACATATTTTGACAAAATATTGTATTGTATGTATGTGAATTCTTTATTTTACACAAACAAATAGGTTTAAAAATATTCATAACAATTTGAACAGGTACAAAGACGAACGTATCCCTGTAAGGGATCGCTTCCCGTTAACCTTTGAGTAAAATAAAGAACTATATGAAACAAGAGATAGACAAACAGATATGTGTATGTTCAGTGGTGAACGTGATTTTAATGATACCTTCCAATATAATTATTGTTATTATAAGTAGAATATGTTTCGAAATCTGCTGGTATTGGTACGTATTTCCGTGAATTTATCATCGAAGCCAATACCATCGAACAAAAAGATTGGTCTGTAGAGACAAAGAATTAGAATAAAAAAAAACACTAATATTTGTATGATAAAACGAGCTTTTTTATCATGACTTGCTCTTTTTATATTATATTCATGTGCTATTTTTAATGTCATGTGATCAGACGATAAAGTTACATGTTTTTTTTGGATTGGATGAAAAATTCAGGGAAATTCCAATACAGTCTGTACGCTTAGCACATGATTGGTATGTGAGTATGTCGTATTTTCCATCATTTACTAACTATATGAATAAAAGAGGGATGGATATAGGATAGTCTATCTCGCGGCGACATTGTCGCACTGATCCTGTGCTAAGCCTACAGATGTTAAAACGATTCTACTTATAGGTACAATAAACATGTCTGAAACATGTTTTCAGTATTTTCTATGAAAAATTCAACCTGATCGTATTATTTGACCACGAGTGTATTTGTACACAAGGAAACTTACCGAAATTGAAAAATATGCAATTTCATAACATGACTTACCTATTAGTGAAAATGCTAGGATACTCACCTAGCAGCCTAGTAAATTAAGGGATACAAGCCAATGGTAAATTCGGAATTAGGAACAACACGAAAACTGAAACAGTGTAATAGTTTATATCCACATTGCTGGCTAAATCGAAATTACTAGAATAACATAAACTTCCCGGAAATATTTTCCCGAGAATTATTAACTCTGTTTCACATTTGCGAAACAAAATCGAGTACACATATTGGCGACAGCTTTGAATGAAAAAGGGAGTAAGTCGCTATAAGATTTAAAGATACATAATACTTTTCTACGTCGGAGGTACCGATTGGCGAACGCAAGCGCATCGCAGGCGTGACGAATGGTCACATTACAAATCGCTCTCGATTGTTACGGCGCGACTTAATATTTGTGTTAGTACCGAATCTCTCTGCCCACCACGTCCATGTGTGTAAGTGGAATAGTTCACGCAGATACAATCAGCCTCATGCTTACCACTTTGAACTTTCTAAACCATATTTCTATCCGCTCTCCGCGCTTAGTAAACGATACCATTATTTTATTGCTTTGGGAGGTTTGTTCTTAAATTGTTGTTTATTAGGGAATAAACTTTGTTAAATGCTCTTTGACCGATATTTATTTAAGTTCAAGGGCCGCTTTATTAGTAAATATGAAGCTGGTGGCTTTGGGTTCGAACCCCGGTAAGGGAACTTAATTATTTTGTGACCTGAGTATCTATAATTATGTGTAATATAATTATCATCTTTATCTATTGATAATACAGGGTGGTCCAAACCTTGACGTCCAAAATCCTCATCATTAAGTATCACTTTTTTTTGCTTTTACGAAGGTTTAAGGTCTAGGGCAGTCTTTAGATTACCAAAAATCCTTGGGATATGTTTTATTTTTTTTTATTTACGTATATTAATGCTATTTTGATGCGTTTTTAACGTAAAATTTTGAATTTTGTATTTTTTATCCTACTTGTATCAAAGCGAGGACGCTAATTTTTTTATCGGTAAATGCTTTATTTGTAGTAATACTTTTACAAAAAGAAAATATTAAAAAAACCCAATAGTTTTTTTTATCAATAAATTTCTTCATTCCAGAATTTCTCAAAAAATAATTTTCAAAAATTCATAACTCGAAAACTACAAAAAATTGGTTAACATACATGGGGTATATTCTGATAGCCCATGACGTAGGGAACCTAAAAAATATTTTTTGACGTCAAGGTTTGGACCACCCTGTATATTGTTTTATATGCAAGTACATATAAATAAATCTACACTGAACCGATTTATAAAATATTGTCCTATTAAACTTATTTATTGATTTATTATCGGAACTGAAGGTTTAGAAAGTCTATTAATTTCAAGCTTGTAGCAGTTGATTTCCATAAACACCAGCAATTAATTTAGAGGATCACTAACCGCAAAACGCGTATGACAAAGCGTAGGAATAATTCAATACCTGTTTATATTAACGCGTTAACTATAGGCAGATCGCGCACTCGGTAAATATTTCCCGTGATAAATGCTTTACCTGTCGCGGCTGCGGCGCGCGTTTCAATAATAACCGTGATATTGCGATGATACGGACTGGAAAAACTCGTTCGGCGGATGTCGATATCCTTAAAGGTTTACCAGAGACCGCAGCTTTATAACGAGTTTTCACGGCCGAGCGAATCCATCGTCGCTTTTGTTAGAAACAGGCGCGCGTTGAGCGTTTCTAGCGCGCAATGCGTGTTTGGCGGACTGGTATCTCCGGCGGTGATTTGATTTGTGAACAGGGCACAGCGAATGTAGTGCGATGCCACTGAGCGGCTTTCATTCATGCCGCCTCGGGCCACGTTCCACACGAGATCTCATCTTCCAATTACCGCCGTGGCCGTCTCTGCGCGATTTTTGTCATTGTTGCCCAATAGTCGTAAAGCGCTCACATATAATTTATGTCGTGATTATGTAAAAATACTGATTCGGACTCGTTGGGTTTGATCTTGACATATTGATTTCCATGTTTACTCAAAATTGATTTAGCCAGTAAATTATGGTGAACTGGTTCGATTTTAATGTTAAGTTTTCAAGTTATTATTTACATGTTTTATTTTTACACTTAACGGTATGTTTACGCTAGCTTTTATAGTTTCGTCGAATCTATTCTTATCGCGTCGGTCAATGACCCCGAGGGCGATTATACAATAAAGCAATAATAGTTATTATTGAGTTATTTCGTCACAGGTGAGTTTCCGACGGCGCGGGCGCCGCTCACGTTACACAAACTCTGAGCAATCGTTTCACAATTGCGGGTCGCCGACCGACACCAATACCTAAATTAATTTTCTTTTCGGGTCTACGTCGCTCATTGTCTGATTCAGACCGATTTCGAGTCGCCGTTTGGTGACACCGTATTCGTATTGAAAGCAATCTCTAATATATTTACTGAGCTTTATTCTGCGAAAGTTTTGCCATCTACGTTTTTGTTGCTCCAGCTAAACATTAATTTTGCCGGAGACGGCTTAAGTGTCATTGCGGATAGCGGCACTTTATTATTTGAAAGAGACGCGGTCTATATCCATTATCAGGCGTCATAAAGCGATTTTTAAAGCGTACGTACCTTCTAAAAGTAAACTACTCAAGTACTTTAAAAGTTTTAAGCTTTGTTATACTATTTTAAAATTTTAACCCTGTGGCAATGTATCTATGTTGATTCGATAAGCTATTATGAAGGCATATGTATGTACGTGCGTACGTAGATACATAATTACCAGTGATCGCACTTTTTCCAGCGTTTTTGGTGCAGTGCTAGGGTTGTCAGTAGTGTTCAATGTTAAATTGTTTAAAACAAAAATTAAAAAAAAGGGTGCAACAAAGAGGAAATACAGAAATATTTACCGAACATTTAAAGCTTAACTCAAAATGCATAATGAAATTAAGGGTTAATTTACTACGAGTACATTATGTGAAAATGTAACACAGTCTGTTTGCAATTAATCCTCAAACAAGTAAACTTCTTGATATTTGATGATTGTTGGAACGAAGTCGTAGGGGAGCTTCGAAAATATCAACGAAAAAATATGCAAGGTAATTAGTAATAAGTTCATACACAGATAAAATTTTGACATGTTGCATTTTACTACCTGTCGGTTAGTTGCTACTTAATTCTGAACACTCTACCATTTATCGACTACAATTATACTTTTATTTTCGGAAAATAAACAAGAAGTTGCTGTTTTTCGACAGGGCAATCAAGATGAAGAAAAATATTTATCAGCATACCCTCTGAAAATTTTAATTTTCAGGAATTCTGGGCTGGAGTAATAAATGTTATACTACACAAATATACTGATTAAGTAAAACAATAGTATTTCTTTTTCATTGATAACAGAATATGACATAATTTGAAACGTCAATTATATTATACACATCGACAACCCTAGGTTACTGTCGTGTGTCATTTGACGTCATCGCACCGAAAACGCTGGAAATAGTACGATCACTGATAATTACCTATATAATATAGTAGAATCAAAACAGTTGTTCTACCTATTAGGTAAAAACACTCAAAATCACTTACGTTCTCAGTGGACTTTATCAAAATATTATCGACTCGCATATTACCTTGTTTACTCAACACTCTTTAAGTCCGTGTTCAGTGTTAATGCACATTATGAGTTGCGGCTATCATATCACTTGCGTTACCCAAACACACGAACATGACATTTGGTATCTGTAACAAGGTTGTTCGTATTTAAGAATAACCATAAAGATCACTATTGTGCATTCAGAATCATAATACGATCAAGGCGCGGATTAACGGAAATGGACTTTAAAATCAAGGGCGTTAGAACCTCGTTGAACGCATTTGAATACAGTTTTCTTAGATTATGCAGTAGGTACATGGAAGTAATGAATAGTTTTAATGAATTCGTAAGTACATCGGGTGAAGGTCATAACATATTGATCCATAATATAAGTTTAAGCATTATTTTAAAGATATACAGTCTGACGGTATTGAAATTCTTGAGCCCTTTGGCCTAACATTAGTATTATGGCAAACTGGTTTTTATTTTTATCTGAAGAATAATGTAAATTAGATTTTCGTATGTATCATCTTCTTTTGAACAGAATTGTAATTCTATCTAGAATTTGTTAAAGCAATCTCGAGAAATAAGATGAATAAAATATTGAGCAATCCATTCGCTCACTTATACTTACATACGAATAACATGTACCTACCTCTTCAACACCATTTTGTATACCTATATTATTACATTTATCGTAAAATATTTATAATGTAAGACAACAAGAATTTAATCATGTTTGGAAAATTAGTTTTTACTTATTTTCAATTTAAAATTAAAATAATTCACTTTGAATTAGCGTATTTTCAACTAGAGTCAATACTCTAGTTGAAAATACGGTCAATACCCTAGATAGTAAATTTTCATCATGGCGGAAGACGTTCGTATTTCGAGCGGTCGGATTCCCGAGCCGAGCGAAATAGCTGGAAATTATGCTTTCCCAGCTATTTGTCGGTTGCGTCCGACTCGGAGCGCAGGAGTCGCCTACGTGATCCGCGCTTGCGACATTTTGACAATCCGTACTTCGCGTTACGTAACCGACGACCGGGGACTTCGGCTGCATCGTTTGTTAATACGTACTTGTCTTGACGTGGATGTATTCATATTTTAACCAACTTTCCTATTCAGATTCACTTATCTAACCAGTATGGCGATCTGCAAACACGACAGTGCTGCTTAACCGTCAATTCTAGGTATTATTCTTAATGACGATAGGTAGCTAACGAACAATTGCGTCAACACAATTACAATAAGAATCTGCAGAAGGAAAACGAAATAATTAACAAAGGTTGTTTTATTCAAGGTAAGATGTTGATCATGCACGTGGCAAATGTCATTCAAGCACATCCGCATTCTATGCTGCAAAACATCATTTGTAGAATTTTAAAGAAACCAATATGAAAATATAGAGGCCAATTTGCTTGACATGTCAGCACCAACAATCGAATTCAATTATTCTGGCAACAATAAACTAAAGAGCTGACATTCCTAATTTATGACCCATATCGTATTGGAGAATCTATTCTTACCACCAGTAAGTTGGTACCATATCCTTACATGAATACAATCAGGAAGGTAACGCGCCCCGCGCGACTATTGGTTGCGGTTACGTCTATCGACCCGTATATTCCAAAACAAACGGAGAAAGTGACGCTGACGCCCATCATCTGATACGTGTTCCTAACGTGATAATCACAGACTCTCTATGATAAACACCCGTAATGCTAGGCTCGAGAGATATTTAATTTACATGATTTCATCTTAAGCTGTAATTGTGGATAAGGTTCTAGTTTTCACTGGCTTTTTAAGATTCGGAGTACGTAACGCTCAACAGAAATATAATAGCGAAATGAATGAATATGAATAATCAGCAGCTTATATCATTTAAGTTAGTTGCTTTTCGTAAAATTTCTTAGAATTATTTTAAGTACTTAGATCCTTGAAACTACAAGAAAAATATACGCCTAACTGAACGATCAGTGTACTGTTAGTACACCGGGGTGTTTTTTTTAAATAAATCGAACCACGGAAGACTATGAAGACATCTTACTATGTCCCTTAAAAAACTGTTGAGCAGGTGCGTAATACGTCTAAATAACATCTTACTTAGATGCTTAGGTCTTCCTGCGTCTTCTACAGGAAACGTTCCCGCTAATAACTGAAGGAACAATGTTTATGATCAGTAGTGGCGTCAGTTCGGTTGACATTCAATTGTGAACTCCTGTCCACATATGTATAGTTTTGTTAAAGATGTCATATGAAACGACGAGATTCCCACGAATGTAGCAATCAAATTCAAATCAAGTCTGTACAAAAATAGTGACCCAAGTGGGCGACCGGTTACGTACGAGTCGATAAGTACATCAGACAAGTGAACTTATTGCAGTTTCGAAGTATTGTTGTGCAACCAGCCCGATTAGATTACCTCCACTGAGACGTTTCATAAAGCGATTGTTACTTTCGATTCACTATTGGCTGAACGAGGCGGTATTCATTTGTACTTGGGTTAGAAAACAAGGCTTCCGCAGTAATTGAATTGTATTGCCGATGTTAGCTTAAAATATTTATTGCTTGTTTATGTACTTAAATTAATTTCGGTTTAGCGTAGGCATTAATTAGCACTCTGAGACGAATCTGAGTTAGAGTATTGAGTTGGGTGCCAATGAATTGATGTTTTATTGTTTCTTCAAGCTAGAAATATATTTATTTTATCCATGACTATGAATTTAAAACTAGGGTTTAGTTGAGTTGGGAGTTCAGTGTATTAAACTGGATTTTCGATATAATAAACATCACTATGTTAATTTAACTACGTGGTTGGATATCGCTTACCTAGAGCCCACGTTTGCCGCCACATGTTCAGTAACAACTCAATTAATGTTTATAAACATTCATCAGTAATTGGTACCGGTCGCAAGACTTGTTTGAACTGCTTTCTTCAAGGTAACTGATCAAGAACACGCAATTTTACACGGCAGATTTAGGAAGACATAAGCTGTTGGTGATTTCTCGATTTGAAATCTTGCACCGCTTGCTTCAATTCAAACGGTTTTATCATGAGTATGGCATGGAAATAGGCTACCGACTTCTTTCTGTGTTGATTAAAAAGAGTGCGGTAGTCTGTCTCAAATTTCACTCCTGCTACTGGTGTAGATTGATACATTATTCAATACGTAGTTATTGCAATCATTTAAAAATTCCTCTTTCGCTAAATTTCTACTGCTGACTACTGTTCATTATGATTCAAGCACAAATCCAAAAAATATGTAATTAAACTTTGTTCTGAGAACCTTAGTACCTACTAAATATTATTTAAAGTAAGACAGTCAATTGGTTATGTTATTGTTAAATAGTATGGTCAAGTTGGGTAAGTGAAACAGCTGAAAAAAAACTTTTCGTATTTACTTTATCTATGCATGAATTCAGTCTGGGGAAAGAGGAAAGTAAATTTTTGATAGGCTTATACCATTATTTCAACCACAAACTATTCCCCTAGGGTTGTATTAACTACAATTCGTGCAGATATTGCTTTACTCAGATTCATTGAGGAGTTTTCCGAACCCTACGTACTACTTAGATATTGTCTCGCATTTGTTGTGCGTTCATATTCTGCGATCATCTTGCTGGTTCTTTGCTGAGGAGACAAACAGAAACCAGATGATTATTATAAAATGAAATGAAAATGAATTAAATTATACAAATTCACATCAGGTTAATGAATTTTCATTTATTTTAAGAACGACATACTTGGCGAGTAAAAAGTCATAATCGTCTCCTAACTTAGCAAGCCGCTAAGTATATTTTAGTCCCTTTAATTCTTATCAATGTGTCTGTGACAACGTGTGTTAGGATACTTTTATGAATAAGGGGGATATAGTCTATTTTGGGAGATATAGTACATAATGATTGTATTAGTGACAAATCATGTATTAATTTAGTGAGAATGATATTCTAATGAACTTTGTGTTACCCGCTTTACATCTAAGTACATACTACTGGCATGCGTGTATACTAGGTCAATCCATTATGGTAAAATGCAAGTTAATCAGAATCACCATACCGGCTAATTAAAATCATCATTATCGCGACCTTGTGTTACTTTATTATTTTGCACATGGCATAAATGACAATAGTGTGGTCAAGGTGTCAAGGTGAGATATCGGTACAAAAATAACGATAAACTCGGAGAAACCTAATTATATTGACAATAAGGTTGATATTGCTGTCGTTACTTGTAGACATAAAGATGTCAGATAAATACACTCGCTTGCAGGCGGTAAACTAGAGACTTACCTATTAGTCACTAAAAAGCATTCCTGGCATTCCAATATTCTTATTTGTCGATAGGGTTGACACCGTTACAGCGGCCCTACCGCGAAAATCGAAATTCGTACATTTCGAGGATTTGTCTCTCTCACGCTAATGACACCCTCGGTTGAGCGACAGAGAAAAATCTTCGAAATTTACGGATTTCGATTTTCGCGGTAGTAGGCCAGGATCCAACACCCAGAGTATCAAACAATCAATTAAAATCTATCCATCAAATAAAATTATTCCGTCTAAGGGCTGATTTTTCAATCGCCAGATAAACTTATTCGTTAGATAAAATTATAACCATCCTTTTCTAAAGTCATCAGTCAAAACAGGATAGAGCTAGCGTTTATCTGACAGATACTGTTAACTGGCAATTGAAAAATCAGTCCTAAATCAAAAAGTCACTAAAATTTCAAAGTTTTTCTCTTCGTTAACCTAGTATTCCGAATATGATGATGATGTATAATACAAGTAGGCATCGAGAAAAGTGACGGTATCTTGTTATCTCTTTCATGCTTGCAGGATTGCGGTGTATTTTACTCCTATCCCCTATACCACGTTATTAATATTATAATATTCATTAAGCCCATCTTCTATATAATTTAGTACTATAACAGAGATGACGATGTGGCATATGGTACTATAATAAATGCTAACCAGTCCATTAAAATGTCCCTCCGTCAGGTTGTAAATACTTTACAATAATTATATAGAAGACTGGCTTATTGAATATTATAATGAAATGCTTCACTAATAGGAACAAGTTTAGAGTTGTTTTCATCGTAATTACAACAAAAAAATATCCTGGACCTAGTAAGACTACTTATGTTTTAATTTTCTTTGGCTTTAAGTACCTACCAATTTCTCTTGATTTGACAACCCTAGAGGTGGTTTGATAGACTTATCACTGACTCGTATATGTATTTCAAGATAAAGGTTGCTTAATAACTTCTTAATGTTATACTTATTATATTTTACAATTATAATACGATTTATTGAAAACACTGAGTACTTAATAGACGATAACTACAATGATAGTTATACTGTAGTACCTAAATGTACATAGAAGCATTAGTAAATCACTTCACTATACACCCGAACATTTGTGTTACTTGTTAAAACACAATTTTATTATGCACTGGTCTAGGTATGTATAAAGGCGAACTTACTCCTATGAGGTATTGCAGATTTACATTAACAGCTTTTTTAGTTATTTTTAAAGTAATTAAGTGATTAAAAGTTTTAATTTAGCATTATAATAACAATAAGAAATACCATGTCCCCAAATCATATTAGTAGAGGATTTCCACTGCTACTATTTGCTTAATTTCATGCAATTTCAATATTCTCTGTCCACTGCTGGACGTGGGCCTCTCCTATTTATCATGGACGCATCAGGCAAATGCTCGTAATCGCCTCGCTGGGCAAGCGGGTTGGCGATCGCATGGGTCCATTATGATGATGCAGCTGCCCATCGTCAATCTTTATAAAGAAATATTCATTGACACTTATCAATCCCTTAACCGATTCTTGCGACACCCACGCGAAGATTTGGGGTGGTGACACTGGTGACAAATGTATCCTTACTGGCGGCCACGCGACCAAAAACGTCTATATTCTGCTATATTCGCTTATTATCCGGTGATACCTACTATTTTTCTAATAGTTAAAATACTATAATAAATAGTATCGCAACCAATATACCTCTTCAATGTCTTGTTATACATGTATGACTCGCATGTTTATGGATATCACGACATCGTATTTTTAATAATTCTGGGATTACTGTTAACGCCAATAAATACTGCGATTTTTCCTTAAATGCTGGCCAGAAATACTTTCTGAGGTTAATCTCACAATAAAGAAGATCGAAGGTTTGTTCCCAAGTACAACGAAAGGAAAATATCCCCCCAGTGCGATTGTGACAGTCGTAAACTTAGTTGGGTAAAAGCACCAATAGATGACTGCCACCCAGAAGTTGACTGATATGTCTAAAAATGTAAATAATTAAATCAGGAATAATTTTACACGCGTGGGAGTATTTTTCTCACACGCGGCAGCACTATATCGAGGGTCGCATGCGAATTCCCAGACAATAAAGCCACGCACGAGGCAGTGAGCGGTCGTCGAGTTCGCGCTTCGCGCCAAAATTGCGTTTTATATGGGATCCTTATTAAGAAAAGCCCTCAAAAATTTAAGCTTTTAATTACGTAAAAAATCGAATATGGTTTTTATTTCCTTGATTCACTTCAGTATAGATTTTAGACTAATATATCTATTGTGTATATTATAAAGAATAGTTTTTTTTTATTTATTTTATGAGATATTTGCTGGTCAAGTTATGGTTCCAATATTGTGTGTTCGGGCCAAAAGATGAACGACGGTCAACTTTTGGGCAAAGGCTCGAATTTTCAAATGCTTGTGTAAATTATAATAAAATAGCTAGATGTAGTATTTATATATAAAATTACAATCAGTTTTGTAGTTGATTTTTAGACCAAAAGATGAACGACCCTTTCTTCATGTAACACGTTTTAAAGTAATTTACTTTTGTATGGAAACGGGATTGTTCAACTCAAGAATCGCTGTCCAAAACGTGAACTAGGAAAATTTACTGGTTCATCTTTTGGGTTGGATTCCAATAAATGAATTCGCATAAATTTAGTTCGTTCATTTCGTTAATGCGGTCTCCAAAACATGAACCAACTGATTTTATTGAACGGTTGAATTTGGGAAAAATTAAACTTTTGTTCTTAGAGATCAGATTGTTACACAATGTACACCGTGTTTATATTTCATTAAAAGAAGGTTCTTAAGGTTAAATACAATTAATTTATCGAAGAAATCAACGTTTTTGCTATGCTCTATTCATCTATTGGAGTTTTGGCGTTCATATATTGGTCTTGCTATATTGCAATTATGCTGGTTCATCTATTGGGGTCAAATTGTTCAGTGATAGGGCACTTTGTTCAACTATTGGTGAATTTGGTTCCTTTTTTAATATAATAATTTTTATATAATTACTGAAGTTTTATACGAGGCACGAAAATAACTTATTTTAAACTCAATTAAATGCGGAATCATATAAAAAAATAAAAATTGATGAATATGAGTTACATCATATAGAAAAAAATATTTAAAGTTGGGAAAGTTGCTTAACTGTTCATCTATTGGTG
The DNA here is from genome assembly GCA_025490895.1 of Thaumatotibia leucotreta. Lineage (NCBI taxonomy): Eukaryota > Metazoa > Arthropoda > Insecta > Lepidoptera > Tortricidae > Thaumatotibia > Thaumatotibia leucotreta. The sequence continues at coordinate 27,126 of JALPQI010018961.1, forward strand.
ATTTTACCCTTGTCATAATGTTGAAAGGCGATGGTCACGAGGCCCGCGAAGCCTTATTACGTAAAGCGAATTGCTGTCTTCGGCATCGCCTTTATTAAACGTTGTTATGTGTCAAATTACCCCTCATGATCCGTTCAATAAGTGTTATTAGTCTACTTAAAGGGCAAAGTGATATAGATGTGCTCGGAGTAGGTTTTTATAATCGTGTTTTCGTTGTATCTTTGGCGTATTGCCCTGTTCACGAATATTTTACGTCCTGCTAAAACATCAACTGAATTATATTAATTAATTTATACTTAATTATAAATAGGTAACGGGGATAATGAATTAATGAAACTAATAACATAGTTATAATATATGCCTCAGTGTTAAGTTAAAATTGTTTTAAAGCCGTTAAGGTGTCTTCATGACTTAATAATAAGCAGTGTTTTATTGCAAATAAAGTACCGTCTCTACAATAAATCAACTCAGATTTAATGTATCTTTCGTTACTTAAGTTTTAAAGCAGCATAACTCGAAATTATCATATTTTAACGAATCTATGCTGTATTTACACCTGAATATTATTTGAACGTTTTCTTCTACAATACTGGCTATACGTTGACTTTAGTATGAAAAAAAAATACAAGGTTTTTTATACAGAGTTCGACTCCTTATTTGAGCTACTGATGTAATTTATGGTTTAAGAACTCTTACATTATACATTCATGAAGAAATTTGAAAAACGCTGAAATTAGTTTCCTTTGTTAGGTATATAAAATATACATGTGAACTTGGTCTCTAACCGCGTATCGGATAAGACGCCTGTCCGTTATAATGAAGTAATCATGAAAATAAC
>JALPQI010018962.1:0-17911 GCA_025490895.1 Thaumatotibia leucotreta
AAACACCCAGGCCTCCTCGTTTATGCATGCGAACCGTATGCCTCGTTACTATGAAGAAAATATGACAAATAAGCATTTTGTTCTCCCTGGGCACTTGTTGGCAGCCTTTCCGGATGACTGGGACGGTGACTTGTCCCGTGACTTCTTTCAACCGTTTCAATACAACTGTATGCGCCCAAAGATGATTGCGCCTCTAGTCAATAACAGTAAAGAAGATCCTATCAGTGCTTATTTGAAAATGAAATATAAATGGAGTAATGACTTGGTCTGCCAGAAATTTGGGGCTAGTTGTAAGTGCTTACTCTTGTTTCATGTTCCTTTTATTTTTTTAGGGTTCTATAGCCAAAATAGCTAAATGGAATCCTTATAGTTTTGTTTAACCTGCATGTTAGTCAAAGCCAAATGATTCTTTATTCAAATTGGGATAGCAACAAACTCTTTTGAATGGTCTAAGTTACACATAAAATTATAACTACTCTGACTTTGACTTACAACCCTCTTTCTATATTGTAGTCTAAATCATCAAAAAGTATAAGCAACAGATGAAAAAAAATCGAAGCACACAACTCTTCATACTAAAGGGCTTGGGAGAGGCCTCAACTCTGGTGAAATTACATATACCGAGGGTGCATTTTTAATGTGTTAAGTGCAAAGTGGGTCTTTTCTAGTCTGGTGGATACTTCAGAGGGCCACCTGGACTGAAAAACGGCATACAATACATATGGGAATACTAAATTGGTAACTCATGATGATTTGAGACACTCCCTTTGGTTGTGTTTTAATTTATCACCACACATTTTGAACTACATTTTTTCACACTCATATTGTAATGTACTATTTTATTTTATGCCCCTTAATTATTTTGTCCCATTACTAATAGTTATGTGTCACAAGGGATCAAAATTATATATTTCCGGCAAGGGCATTCATTGAAGCCTGAAGCGATGAATTCCGCAATGCAAGAATTCTAAAGTGGAAATCAAGTGAAATCATGGTAGTGCTAACACCCAAGACAAAAATAATTTTTAATATGTGCAACACATACTGCTTTTCACATCACCTATAAGAAAAATAATTTTCCTAACTAGTGCGGAAAAGTAAACTTTAAGTTAAAAGTTAATTTCTCTTTTTAATGCACTTGTTATGAAAAAAGTCATTCAATACACATGTAAAAACTTCTTTTTAACTCGGGTGATTGTTGCTCTCGTTTCACTCAAGCTCCAACTGTCACCCTCGATAAAGAAATTTTTTTTGCACTTGCATCGAAATGTACTATTTCCTAACTAGTGCGGAAAAGTAAACTTTGCGCACACTTCGCGTGCGTAAATTTCTCTTTTTAAGGCACTTGTTATGAAAAAAGTCGTTTGATACAAGTGTAAAAGCTTATTTTTTAGTAAAACAATTTTTTTTGCACTTCCATCAAAATGTACTATTACATATTACATGTTTAATATTATTGCGCATACTGGATTCGTAATTTATGTATGTGCTATTTATTTTAATATTTCATTGTAATTTTTTAAGCTGGGCAACAGAAAGTCCTTGAATAGAAAAGTGCCATTTTGATCCCTGCTGGCAGGGAAGAAAAGACCCGTATTCAAATAGGTGGTGTGAAAAAACATTTCTTCTCTCATAAAATGTTTGGAAAAGTGTAATTTATATTATGTCCCAATTTCCGCAAGTTTCAAAACCTTTACCATGGATAGAGTTCAGTCTTACATTGTTTTAAATTTTCCAGTGCGTAAAGTTCCACTAATTGAGAAACTTCAAGAGCATGGCAATGAAATAATGTCATGTCCAAAGCATGTGGTGGATATGGCCAAGCATTGGGAGAATGATCCAGATCCTTACTTCACTAGTACCTACAATTGGTATTATGCTGGAAATGGAAATATGCAGCTATTATTTATTAATGGCAAGGAATATTTGATGTGCAGTGAGCTGAATTTTTGTTGTAAGTATATTAGTGTACAGTTGTGGGCATAAATATATAAATAAACAAGCTTTATACATATTTATGCTCCTGGCTGTACCAACTTTTAGCAATCAATTATAGATAGAAGGCAACTGATACTAAAAAAGAACCACTGTACCTATGTTTAGGTGCAGTTTATTTATTCAGTGAAATACATGACTGAAGTGGCTTGTCCCACAGCGCCTAATGTTGGCTACCAACCGTTTTTGATGAACTTATTACTTTATTAGATAAATGCATCACAATCGACGGCTGACAAGCAAAACTCACTATAAAAACTGTCACTACTCTTCGCAACCTCTTATGTCAGTATTGAATCAGAACTTAGATACGATCTCTATTTCAAGTAGGTATTTGTTACTTAGTGAGTTTTGGTTGTCAACCGACGAATATTCAAGTTTCAACCACAATTTTAATCAACCAACATATTAACAAATATTTTAGTGCAACCACTTTATCATATTATCATATGTTTTGTTTGGCTGGGTGGCATTTATAGTACATTACTGCAGGAAAGATGGGCTTACGGGCTGAGTAGGTATGGAGTAAGGATAGTGATACGAAGCCGGTAAGTCCATTTCACGGCGAGGCATGTATGGTGCTTTTCTCAAACATATGCAATGAAATAAAAAATACGACAATAAAAAAAACTGAATTTAGCTGTTTAGCCTGTTCATAAAAACCGACGCCATGATTAAAAAAAATATTACTTACCGGCCTAGGCCGTAAAATTCGTATGAAAATCCTTTACTATTGTCTCGAGGTCATCCCCCTGCAACGTCATGCTTTAAAGCCTATTATGACGAACATGATGACAACATTTCATTGCATGTTTGAGAAAATGTATATTATACAGATGTAGTACGAATAACTTAGGGCAACTTGCTGTGATTTTTGGGATACATTTTATTGCTATGTAAAATAAGAGCATGTAGCCACAGATACATGAAGCATAGCATACTTATCTCCTATACATTAATTAATATCACACTATATATTTGTTTCAGATCTGTTTGAATTTAACAGGACTCGTGTGACATATAGCAGGAACTCTGCAGCAATGTTTGACTGTGGGGAAGGCAATAATATTTGTGAAAGCATTTGCTCCTCTTATAATATCATAGCTTTAAGGACTATGTATAAAATATTTGTACTAAAGATTTTGACAAGAGATAATGATTTAGAAATTAAGCTGTTGAAGTTATCAGAATCAAAAACATTTCCTTACACGGGTATTTCATTTGATGAGTATCATAAAAATATTTTGTACGTAACAGATTTGAAAAACACACTGAAAATAGTGAATCTGGACAGACTAAAGGCAAGAACTGTAGAATTAAAAAACTCGGTTAAGAGTTTGGTCAACAATTGGAGCACAGTGATAAGTAATGAACGCCAATACTACACGCACGTATCTACGAAAGCTATAACTCTGTATGATAAACGTACCAATGGCTCGGTTCGCCGCTGGAGCAACCCAGACAGAGTAGCAGATAATGCCATATGCAGTCTCATCAGCGCCGCTAAGTATTCTCTAAGCAGGCCTTACCTTTATGTTGCCACAAACCACAATCTGCTACTAATGGACATGAGATATCAAAAAAATTTAGCTCTCAAACCTTTGCAGAGGTGGACGCACGGCATGCAATGTTTCCCATCTTACATGTCAATCAGCCATTTTGAACATGATAAGGAATTGATCTGTTTGTCAAGTCAATGGTGTGGGGATACTTGTGTTGTGCAGAATTATTTACACAGCGATTTGAGTGAGCCAGAATTTAAAGGAATGACAATACCTTACCGTTTGCCCAGTATAATGGAGACGTTCAATGACGCTAAATTGCAATCGCTCTGTATGGATGTATACAATACTGTGGAAAATAGGTTGGTGACGGCTGTATCTGGTAGCGTTTTGTTAGAACATGGAGAGAAGTATGTGGTCCTCACGCAGAATAGTCTCGGAGACGTGACGTCACACGTGCTGTATCCGAAGCACATGCAAAACATGGCGGATGACGCACCCCAGGCTTTGCATGAGTGGGCCCAACAATATGAGGGCGATAAAAAAGAACACGTAATGACAGTTGTTAGGGATATTAGCGAAATTTGGAAACAGCTGGAGAAGATACCCGAAGGTGAAATAAATAAGAGGTACCAGATAGTTGAGTCGAATTTCTGCGAGCAGGAAATAATGGACGCGTTTGAAAAAGAGGAGATAGAAGTTGGGCTACTGGACGTGTGGGTGGAACAGGAGCAAGAGGAAAGTAAATTAGCTGATATTGATGATTTATCACTTAATATCACAAAGGATGTGGATTAAAAGGGGTATAAGGGTGCGGCTCCACAGACGCGGAGAGGAGCGGAGATGTGCAAAATTGGCCAATGAGACCGCATCACAGTGTTTTGAATCTGAAGAATGTAATTGGTCAATTTTGCACATCTCCGCTCCTCTCCGCGTCAGTGGAGCCGTACCCTAAATGTTAACTTTTATATGTTACCTACTATTAACACTTTGAGCGCGGGGAACTCCCGAGGGGAGTTCTCTGTGGGAGGTCCATTTTCGCTACAAAGCGGAAAAATCACGGGATCGGCTACGAGCGTAGCGCGTAGCACTGGTCCGCAATGAAAGTGTTAACACGTTCGATGCCGGTGACAAAGTGTTTGAGTTCATCAAAATCTGGTTCCTATGCAAGTGACACAGTGTAGGTTATCTTATTCTTATGCCACTAGCATAAATAAAGTTCTAATACAAATAATTTTTATTGCATTCTTACTCCTATACCAGTTGAATAAAAAATACGAACGGTTTTGACACAAGTGCTGTGTCGCCGACATAGGAGTAGGTCAACCTTTTCGGTCATAGTGTCACTGGCATAGGAGTTCTATCAGATGATTTCGATCGGCATAGTGTTAGCACTTAGTGAAATAGTACCGGAGGCGAACGTGTTAATACTATTTTAGTTCGATCTCTGTAAAGACTGATTATTTTTAAGATTTTCAATTAAAAAAGAGAAAAATCAAACGCTTTTCATTAATAAACAACTATATTTCCTATCTAAATAAATGACTTGTATTACAGACACTCGCTCATCCAATTATACGACTCGTACATACATTCTTACACATAACAAGTATGTAATTCATTAACGTAACAAGTGCCTCTAAGACCCCATTCTAAATTTTACGTCTAGTGAGCGCAAGCAGTCTCTAAAAGAATAAAATTTACAATGACGCCCGATACGCGAATTAAAATAAATTTAATTATACAGGGTGGCACAAAAAGCATAATACAAAATCAGTATTGGCGCAGATGTTGTGATAACAAATATACAATGTTCCATTTTCCGCGTTCTGACAAGCTATCAATGTTTAAATTCAAGGATACAGAATTCTTGCTGCTAAATTAGCACTCGCATGTGTTTTGTGCCACTCTGTAAAATGTACAACAATGCTTACGACTTACGACGAGCAAAACAGGTAGGTATGATTCTAAGATATAACCGGACCTTTTTAATAGGTAGCTACTTGCCAATTTTGGAATAATGAAACTAAGTTCGTAACGTGTGCTTTATGCCATATCCACTTGTTTATTTTATACTGGAAGTTTTTCTATAAAGATGCAATAACGAAAACACCATTATTGACAACACAAAAACGTCATAATAATCATACACTTTGTACAAACATGACAATAAATATAGAATTTCATAATATCAGCTAGTAAGTACCGTAACGAACTCATGTTGCACAGATCAAAATGCACATATTAAAATGTAGAAAACTTAGTCCAAATTGTAAAGGTAAAATCTATAATACTAAATATTTGAATAGCGTTCATTAAACATTTAGTAGTCTTCGCTTCATTTTCTACTCAAGGTTAAAGGTAAGGTATTTTCATATCTCGGCTATTAAGAAAAATAGTCGAAAAACTGAAAGTACATAAAAAATATGGGCCGTATACAGTATAAACTATTCTTGTATTACATAAATGTAATGCTATTGTTGTTACGTTGGTATACATTGAAGGGTTAAGTAATAAGCAAATGTAGAGTACCTATTTATATTCACAAGTAAATTTAGATAATTTTGAGAAAAAAATGCCCATAATAAATGCTATAATATATACAACGTACATGTATTGCAGATTTTCCAAACACGAATAACAATGACAGTATTCAAGTTTTTTTTTAATATTTTTATAATTATAAATCAATTCTTAATCGTGTTCGCTGTCGATATGCTATTTTATATCTTATCGAATTGTTATTTAGACATTGTCTTCTAATACATAATTTGCAATGAGGCTATGCCTTTGGTTACATTTAATATTTTGTGTTTGTCACAAATGTCAAAAAAGCGTACATTTTTACATCAAGCACAAACGTTGTTCTCTGCAGAATAGAGGCAGCTAGGAAGTCCCCTGACAGTTTCTTGATGATTGATGATGGTTTCTTATAGCGATCGTTAACTCATTCGCTGCCACCTCCACCGTTTTTGTATGAAGATTGACGCAGATGTGCGTTGGTGGCAGTAAATGCGGTAACGCAAGAGTATGGTAGGTATATTTATTATTTAGAATTTCACGAGAATAAATACACAGCAACAAATATAATTAAGAAGTAACTGATACTTCATTTTGTAATCAAAATTTACATCAGTATTGACAGTTAAAAAATGGAATATTTAAAAAAGAATTAAATGAGAAGCTACCGACACGGACCCGAAAATGACGGGATCTCAGTTGATCAGTTGAATTAATAATCACGTCGAGTTTTCACGGAAACCTCCACTTTTATTTTCTATATCAATGACTTCAGATGCATATTCAAGTAAGACTTATTTTTTACTACATGACTTGGGACGTGTCCGTGAAAACGAAGCGGAAAAGATTACGAAATATTACAACAAGCTTTCCATACATCAACTCACTGCAAGATTGAGGGTTTAAAACAACTTTACACATTGACGCTTTCCTGTGGTACTTTAGTGACGTGCAGCTGCTTACTTCAGTTGTGTTGTGTTTAGGACCTGCATTGATAAGAAATAAAAATATTACTTTAAGCCATAGCCATTCGTCACATGTTAATCTAGGACGATGGAAGTGTTTCTACAATAAAAAATCACGAACAGTATCACTAATGGTCTATGATGCAACTCAATAGCTTTGTTCGAAAAGTAATTAAAGACTAAATTCGCTGTGATTCACGGAAGGTCGTCTGGTGTAATTGGAAGCACGTTGGACCGGCAATACAGAGGAAGCGGGTTCGAATCCCGTAACAACCAGAGTCTTTCCCAGATTTTTTCAATGGTAAGCACATCTGTTACGACATGTGAGACTAAACAAGTCTAAACATAAAATAGTTAAGTTTTTAAAATTATACTATAATTTGTTAATATAGTAGCTAACTTGTTATCAGTGTTATGGCTAGAGAATTTATTTAGATATAAAGTAAGGAATTTAGGCGAAGTAGATCTGACATTAAAAAAAAAATATGTTCGTTTTAAGGAATTATAGTGATACTCTATTGGGGTCCATGTATTGTATTGCTATACGTTTACTACACATTAGATTAATTAATAATTAAGGCGGCGCTGGTTGTGCCATCAGATATATCGGAGTGTTCACAAACAACGGACCAGGTCCCTATTGTCATGGCGTTAGAGTGCAAATTATATCTGAAATATTTTTGAGCACCGTGGCTGCTGCGAATATCTCTGATAGCGACTGTACTTATGGGCTATTGTGGCTGCCTCAACCTAACTCCGGCTGCTTGTCGCACGTTTCCTGCTTCATGAGGCGGCTGTTGTCGCGGACTGTACCTGTGGGCCTCGCGCCGGCCTCGCTAGCGGCGCGTGAAGGAGCGCAGCCAGTTGCGGGTGAGCGCCGGTTCTGGCGGTCGCTTGTCGCGCTCCATCTGCTCCATGAGGCGGCTGTTGTCGCGGACTGTACCTGTGGGCCTCGCGCCGGCCTCGCTAGCGGCGCGTGAAGGAGCGCAGCCAGTTGCGGGTGAGCGCCGGTTCTGGCGGTCGCTTGTCGCGCTCCATCTGCTCCATGAGGCGGCTGTTGTCGCGGACTGTACCTGTGGGCCTCGCGCCGGCCTCGCTAGCGGCGCGTGAAGGAGCGCAGCCAGTTGCGGGTGAGCGCCGGTTCTGGCGGTCGCTTGTCGCGCTCCATCTGCTCCATGAGGCGGCTGTTGTCGCGGACTGTACCTGTGGGCCTCGCGCCGGCCTCGCTAGCGGCGCGTGAAGGAGCGCAGCCAGTTGCGGGTGAGCGCCGGTTCTGGCGGTTGCTTGTCGCGCTCCTCCATCTGCTCCATGAGGCGACGCTGGTTGTCGCGGAAGGCCGCGATGGGATCGTCGAATTGGCTGTAGTACCGGAGTACGTCGCGAACGTCCGATATTGAGGACATCGCGATCGCTGAAGGGAATTAATTGAAACGCTTTATGATCAAACCCCAGATGACGGGAGCAAAAATGCGTTTGTTACTAGTGCTTAGTTAAATATCGACTATTCTATCGACATCCATATGAACGATTTTTTAATTTGAAATTTATAGATTATGCTAATTATGTTTCCCTAGTAGTTCCACTTCTTTTCCAGATATCAAAAAATATATAAGATTTTTAATATGAATTCACCAATTTTTTTAGTCAACACATTCTGATATTTTTTCTGAATAATTTCGCCGAGTATGTAAAAGTAATCTTAACAAGTGCCCTTTGAAATTCTGAGCGACATTCAAGCTGCTTTTTAGGCTTTAATTTCGATTTTGTAACTGTCCTATGGTACTAAGTATTATTGACATATTATTGTTTATCAATTTTAAATCGCAATGCCTCTGATTACGAACGGTTGCCTAAATTACTGTTGATTAATACATTTGTAATTCATAAAATGTTGGTATGGATGTCGATAGAAAAGTCGATATTTAACTAAGCATTTTTGCTCCCGTCATCCGGGGTTTGTTTATGATTTGCATTAAATGGCCGGCGTAGGGAACGCAAAAGGATTAACGTTAAAGCTGGCAAAGTCCTCTGCATGAATTGAACAATATCTGGTTTCTCTTCGTATTCCATTTTCTGTGTCTATAGTGAGTGAGTTTAGTGAAACGTCCCACTTTGTCCTTTGCCATGAAGCCGCTTTGTCAGTTTATTCATATGAAGATACAAGGAAATCTCGTCTTTATGGTACGCAACAAAGTGGGTTTACTAAAAACTAACACAAATTGTTTACTCGTATTGTATATGAATTCTTACGAAATGTATTTCTCGGAAAAAATTGTGGTACGTTTCCTTCCTTAATTTTCCACGAATCCTTAATTTACCATTTACTCAATCCTACCTCTTTCTATTCCGTTTTTCTTGATGTCTAGTGTCCCTAAGTTTTACTTAGTTATTCGCAAAAGTTAAAAGAGCCAGAAAAAAATCAATGGTGGTTGGTGGTCTTACTCTGCAGTAGGTTGGCGAGGTCGAGTAGCGCGGTGTCGTCATCCGCGCCCTTCCACTTCTGCAGAATTAGTGAGTTCTCCGGGTGGAACTTGGTTGCTTGCTTGTTCCAGTCCACCACGATTACCTACAAACAATAGTAGATTTTGTCACAAGAGATCAAAATTATATATTTCCGTCGAGGGCGTAATTGACGTGAAGATTATCACATCGAAGTCGCACGACGCCTCTGTATGCGGAAACTATACATTTCTCAGTTGAACATAAAAAAAGGTAAACAAACCATGTCGTAATCACGCACTTTCAGAACACAATCTTGGTTTTATCACCAACTTAAAACCTTAGTTAAGGATTGGCAATTTGGCTACGCATAGCACTTGCATAGCCAAGATCACAATCGATAATCTTTTGTTCTTTTGCTCTCTTTAATTTGTCAATGTGTTCTCTGTAATTTTCCTCGCGGTGGTGAGGTGAAACTGCTTATTTGTAAATACCTTAATACAAATGTGTTCTTGGGTCTTACTGTATTAAAATTAGTTTAAGCTCTAGTTAAATACCTACTTTATTGCATGCACGTACTCGCAATGCTTACTGATACGTTATTATTACCTAATGTTAATTTAATTAAGTTTCTCTGAAGTGAAATGTATAATTTCTTTGAGAAAAATAAAGTTCTTTAAACCTAATTTTGAGGTCCTCTCCTGCTTTGTTATGTTACTTTTGGTTAATGTACCTATCATGTATTCTGGTTGCCCTGAAAACCAGCGCCATGGCTAAAACTTTAGCTAGCGGTATATGCTGAGTGGCATCCATTTTGGTGTTGTTTTTCGTTTAAGATGTATTTTAATTTAAGTTTACCTTTTTACACTAAATAAATTAATTCTATTCTATTCTAACGCTCAGTTGCAAACGAGACGCAACTATCTTAGTCGCACTGGTAAATAAGATAAAAAACCGGCCAAGAGCATGTCGGGCAATGTACAGAATTGGGTTCTATAGTTTTTAAAAACGGCTGATTATGTTCGAAATATTTTATTTTTATTTTTTGGACCCACGGATCAAAAGTTAGAATCAAGTCACAATTTTTTTTATTCCGGAGCGGTTATTTTCGAAAATATTGACGCGATACGCTACAGAACATTAGCGATTGCCATCTTGGCTATGTATTACCGTCGACACACGCATGTTATACTATGTAGTGATAGTCAACTTTTAAAGGTCTCGATTGAGTCCCTCCAGGTTCTAACATGTACCCCATCAATGAAATGCGTGGAGTCCTTGAACAGCCTGTAGACTATCATCTTCAATATTTACGGTAAAGATGATAAAAACTGGTCCGGACTTGTACACATGTACACAGATGCCAAATTACACATATTCGGTATACTCTTGGCTCGACTCAGTCGTTTTTTGTCAAATTCTTAAATTCGCCCCTTTCTGCTTTCGTCACCCGTTCTTGATTTGCCACTTTCGTGTGAAGCCTATTTCATATTTGGTAAACTTTGTGCTTTTGCCATTTTCTTATTTTGGCTCATTCGTTATTCGTCACCATCTTCTTTGGACATGTTCCATGTTAGTCTATTCTTTTTTGGTCTCATTTGCTATTCGACCTATCGTTTTTGATTTTATTCTATACATTTTTGTCTAGAAAAACATAACAAATAAAGAATTATACTAACAAAGAGATTGACTGTCACCGAAAATGCTCAAAGAAGATGGTGACGAATAACGAATGAGCCAAAATAAGAAAATGGCAAAAGCACCAAGTTTACCAAATATGAAATAGGCTTCACACGAAAATGGCAAATCAAGAACGGGTGACGAAAGCAGAAAGGGTCGAATTTAAGAACTTGACAAAAAACGACTGAGTCGAGCCAAGAGTATACCACATATTCAATATAAGACGGAACAAACAATGTAAAAAAACTTAAAAGTCAACCAACCTTTGAAAGGTCCCGATTGAGTCCCTCCAGGTTCTTAACATGTGCCCCATCAATGAAATGTGTAGAGTCCCTGAACAGCCTGTAAGCTATCATCTTGTTCTCCGGGTCTAGCTTGTCGATCACAAATGTAAAATCAATCGAAAATGTAAAAAAAAACTCAAAAGTCAACCAACCTTTGAAAGGTCCCGATTGAGTCCCTCCAAGTTCTTAACATGTACCCCATCGATGAAATGCGTGGAATCCCTGAACAGCCTATAGGCTATCATCTTGTTTTCCGGGTCCAGCTTGTCGATCACCGGCCAGATCATGAACGCGTTCTCTGACGTGAAGATTATCACTTCGAAGTCGGATGATGCCACTGTTTGGAGGAACTGGTCTACGCCGGGACGCTTTTTAAACCTGAAACGTGATTTCTAACATAGATGTCATATAATCAAAATAAGACCAAGTTTACCAACATCCTGGGTGGAATTTCAAACAAATCTTTAGAATCCATATCTAGGTATTTTTATAATAGAGATCGAGAGATAATATATAACAGATCTAACTACTAAAAACCCAAATGAAATAACATGATTAAATAAATAAATATCATGGGACAATCTTACACGAATCTTCAATAAGTACTTAATGTACTCATCACATCATCCGCCATCAGTACACTGCTGGACGTAGGCCCGTCCTACTAACTATGCGTATAGACACATTAGGAGGTAAATGCCCATAATCGCCACGCTGGACAAGCGGAATGGCGATCTCAGTAATGTGTCCACTATGGTGACGCTGCTGTCATCAATCTTTTATCAAAAAACCGGCCAAGTGCGAGTCGGCCTCGCGCGCGAAGGGTTCCGTATCATTATCAATTAATTATTTAAAAAATACAGTTAAATCAACCTACCTCAAAAACTATTGGAGATAATTTAATGAAACTAAAAATCGTTGATAGAGTTTATTAATGTGCATAACATATATTTTTTTTAGAATTTTATATCGCGTAGTTTAAAAAATAGAGGGGGGGGACACATTTTGAGACTTTGAGAGCTGATATTTCGAAAACGATTTGCTTAAATAAAAATGAGATTTATAAACCTTCATATCATTTTCAAAGACCTTTCTATTAATACCCCACACGCTTATATACAACTAAAAAAGATTTTCTATCCCTCAGTTACATGTATGGAGGGCCCCCACCCCAATGGTTTTTTTACAATTTAGTATCATAATCCTGTAGCGGTTCATAAAATACATATCCTTACCAAATTTCGTTACTGTAGCATTTATAGTTTCCGAGTAAATCGGCTGTGACAGACGGACAGACGGACAGACGGACATGACGAATCTATAAGGGTTCCGTTTTTGCCATTTTGGCTACGGAACCCTAAAAAAAGAACGGTTCTTTTCTGTTCTTTTTCGTTCTTCGGTAGGTACCTATATAAATAGTTAATGGAGTAATTTAAAAATATGATATTGTAAATTACATAAAACTTTGAGCAGTAGATAAAGAGTATAAAACACTTTAAAGTATTGGTTTATTTCCAGGTTTTTGTAAAATACCGGTTTCGGTCCCTGATGGGACCGAAACTGGTATTTTATGGGTGGCATGGTATTTTATGGGCTTCTTGACGGCATATTTGAGGGTATTATTTATGTTTACCGTGGTCGTGGATTTCCACGGCATATTTTCTATAGTTATAACCTGTGGAGAAACCTGTAGGTGCAAAACCATATACTTCAGTAGGATACGGTTTTTTTTTTTTATCGTATATTTATTTATTTATTTAAACCTTTGGGAAATAAACAGCCAAAACAAAACATGTAGATAAAACAGATTACACATACACAAGCCACACAGTTTCCACTAATGAATAGTAACAGTTATGTTGCTCAGGAAACTAACAATAATATAAATTTTAAATTACATGCAAACTTAATTAACTAGGAAGTATATACTACAAAAGTGATCCTTATTTTTTAGCTTTACTTTTTATTGCAGAAACAAATTGTGGTAGTGATAAATGGAATATATCAATATCAGAAAACTTCTCATTATAAGTACTGCAGGCTCTAGCTAAAAATCTATTTCTTGCATATGAAGTACGTCCGAAATTAACTGAAAAAAAACCGGCTAAGTGCGAGTCGGACTCGCGCGCAAAGGGTTACGTACCATTATCAATTTATTATTAAAAAAATACAGTTAAATCAGCCTACCTCAAAAACTATAGGAGATAATTTTATCAAACCAAAAATCTTTGATAGAATTTATTAATGTGCATAACATATATTTTTTTCAGAATTTTATATCGCGTAGTTTAAAAAATAGAGGGGGGGGACACATTTTTCAGACTTTGAGACCTGATATCTCGAAAACGATTTGCTTAAATAAAAATGTGACGTATAAACCTTCATGTCATTTTCAAAGACCTTTCTATTAATACCCCACACGCTTATGTACAACTAAAAAAAAAATTCTATCCCTCAGTTACATGTATGGAGGGCCCCCCACCCCAATGGTTTTTTTTTACAATTTAAAATCATATTCCTGTAGCGGTTCATACAACACATATCCTTACCAAATTTCGTTACTGTAGCATTTATAGTTTCCGAGTAAATTGGCTGTGACAGACGGACAGACGGACAGACGGACAGACGGACATGACGAATCTATAAGGGTTCCGTTTTTGCCATTTTGGCTACGGAACCCTAAAAATGGTCACAGACACTCAATCCCTTAGTCGACTCTTACGACACCCACGGGAAAAGAGAGAGTTGGGTATAAAGTCTTTACGCTACGCCTTAAAATTCAAGTCGAGTGCCTTCAACAGAAAATTCTTCAAAGCAGGGGAATTTCTTCTATTCCGTTTTTTGCCGTATCTTTGGCCCTTCAGAGTTGCGCAGCACTCTTTAGGCATGTTTAGGAAACACGCAGATGTCACCGATACGAATAGTAGTATGGGGCAGCTCAATGAGCATATTTTAAGTAGATTTTGTTTTAATTTCGCCATTCAAAAGCGCTCGTTGCTGGCCCCACTTGAATAAAGAATACTTTGACACACTCGGTTGCTGCATGCGGAAGCAGCGCCAGTGTGACGTCTCCTTTAGTTTATCAATATGATGCAAACACACAGACGTCATATATAGCATAGATCAAGCAAACGTATCTACTTAGCGTGTCAAATGAACTCAGTGAAATACACTGAGTTGTCCGTCTTTAATCGCAGCTTGCAGCTTTCGGCCGTCAAATATTGTAAGTTGAAGTGAACAAAAACATTAATAATGCCTCCTTAAGTAATATTAATTGCAACAACACAAAAAAATATGAATACTCAAGGGCCTGAGACATATTTAAAATCATAGGCAAGTAACAACTTCAGTACAAAATCTGACACGCTCGGCCGCCATACAAATGAATGAACTTGTTTCTTCTATCCAAATCTAATTCTGTGGGGACAGCTCAATGTTATGCATATTTTAAGTAGATTTTTTTTTAATTTCACCATTCAAAGGCGCTCGTTGCTGGCCCCACTTGAATAAATAATACTTTGACACACTCGGTTGCCGCATGCGGAAGCAGCGCCAGTGTGACGTCTCCTTTAGTTTATCAATATGATTCAACCAATATACCTCCAGCATACAAGTACGAGAGGCATAGCTGCGAGAACTAGAATGAATGAGTACAGTAGATAAAGTCTCCGATTCTGTTGGAGGAGCACAGAAAAAAAAAAATAAAAAAATATACCTCCAGCCGGTCTGGTAGGACCAATCGGGGTGTACCAAGACGTCAGTGAACTCTAGCACGAGAGTGTAGGTGGGCTGGTACTGCGGGGGCAGCGGATCCGGCAGTAGCTTCTCTCGGGATGGCTCTTTGATCATCTATAACAAGAGGGTAAGTTAGTCGGGTCCACACGGAATAAGCTGCCTTGCAACCAAATTGCAAATGGCTCGGCCACAGAAGCCCTACCTCGAAACAGGAACGAAGTTGCCTCGCTGTCACACTTACGGCCGATTCAGACCGGAATGGCAGCGGCCGGCAGCGACTCAATCGTTTCGTCGCTCAGGGCCGCTGGCGGGTGCCCGCCGCCTCGCGTCGTCGCGACGACTCCGCGTGGCCGTCAGCGGCACCGCGCGACCTTTTCGAGTATTTCAAGCGACACCGATATTTTTTACTATGTCGATAAAGTCTAAAATTATTTCACAATGCAAGGGATCGCCACGTCGCTGCCGGCCGCTGCTATTCCGGTTTGAATCGGCCCTTACGTACCGATACACAAACACGAGAAAGAGTTTTTTTTCCACATGCGGTAATGAATTTTCATTAGTACTTTTCCGCACGACCTGGTTGGTACTGCCGAGATAGTCTGGATTTCCTCGCATAATGCATTGTAAAATGTTGTATGATATACATGTTAAAATGTAGGCTTTATTTATATTCATTTTAGTCACTGACACGTATCTTGAAAATAGCCTACTTTCCACACTTGTATCATAAATAACTATTGTAACTCATTGTTGTGTCACTCAATTACATTGTTCACAACTTCTATAAAATTGAAGTATGAGCAGAAATTCTGTTTTCATCGAACCACTATCGTTGAAGTCTGACCTTCTCATAGAAGGTGAGCTCCTTCCACGTCCGTTTCAAGTACTGCAGCGGCACGGGCAGGTGCGAGAACTCATCCTCCAGTAGCGAGCCATCCTCCGCGCGCCGCGGGGCGCCCATCTCCACCACCATGCAGCCGCCCATCACTGTCAGGGCTCCGCCAAATACTGCAAATCTGGGGATTTACTTATACATTTAGGGCAATTTTTTCAATCTTCAGTTAAAAGTATCCATTAGTTAAAATTATTACCATCCATATCTCAGGTCATCAGTCAAAAAAGGAGAGAGCTAACATTTATTTGACAGATACTTTTCAACTGGGAATTGGAAAATCAGTACTTACTTAACACAATCACTGCGTTAGGGGGTTTTTCGACCCCATGCAAAATATGGTGAATTTTGAGTTAAGCTAATTGTCGCAGCGCCTTCGCTACATCTCCTAACTTAACATGCTTATAAGTATTGTCAAATCATCAGCCTATCTCAGTCCACTGCTGGACATGACATTATGGCCATGTGACCTTAATGTTTTGCATGGCAGATTTTTTTTCGCTATAATGAGGTTTATTCCGTAGTAAAAAAAGTATAAATAGGGGGGTTATTCGGTCTAACCTTATAGTAGTGGGGTTTGTTGGACAGATATATCAGAAAATAATATTATTTTTCTCTTTATTTAAATATTCTCTTAGGCTAGGTTGTTATAATAATATGGTTATAAAAGTAAAATACAATACAATATTATTTTTATTATTATTATTTAATAAGCAGGCAGGCAGTTAGAAAACTGATGTAGCCTGTATTCAGTAATCATTGTGACAATAATCATAGTCAAGTTGTAGATGAGATGTACTTATCTAGTCCATTTTTGAACTTATTCACATTTTGTGCTGAGGTCACATCCTCTGGGAGTTTGTTCCAAGAAATCACTACTCGGTTGCTCAAAAAGTGTTTATAACAATTACTGTGAGATCTGTTACTCTATAGCTTTAAGTGATGACCTCTCAGATCAGTGTTGTTATTACGCTTGAACATCTCATGAAAATTCTTGAGGTCATAATGTTTAGTTAGTATCTTATATACTTCTATTAAATACCCACATTTTCTGTGGTCTTTTAGAGTAGTTAGCTTTAGTTCTTTTAGCCTTTCCTCATATGGCTTGTTTTTAGGTTGCCTTAGCAGTTTTGTGAAGCTATGTTGGATTTTCTCTAGCATCTCAATGTCTTTGGCAAAGTAAAGACTCCAGGCTTGAAAAGCATACTCCAGTATATGCCTGACATAATATGTCTCTAAATCTATTTAAATAATGAACATTATTTGCAAATAGGATTCTGTTTGTAAAAAAAAGGATTAAAATGGGCAGCATTTTAAGGTTGTTTCTTTTTCAATACAAATTAAATTTTACATTTGAAATGTTTGCATTTAATATATTATATTATATTATTGTTTAAAACATAATTTCTGTCTTTGCTTTTGAGGCCTTATTCACTTGAAAGGCAAAACAGATGACAGAAAAACATACTATTTATTACTCAAAACACACAAACAAAACAAAATACAACAAAGCTTTTGTAATTAATGAATAATTATTTGTTATGTAAGCTCATAAATTTAAAAAAATTATATCCCAAGTGTACCTAATTTTACAATCAATATAACTTTAAAACCTTCCATTACCTCAATACAAAACATAGAGAAACTTTTTCAAAGAGAATCTAGCAACTATAAAACCAGTAATATAGTAGAGCTTATGTTAGTCTTTTCATTTTATGTAACCTAACCCCAGCTACAGATGACTAAAAGTAATATTTGACTCATTAATTATAGAATGAGTGTTAAATTGGTAGCTGAATGGCTACTGCATTACTTACCCTATTTTCATCCTGCGCCAGCTTTTCTCATTTTCCTCTGTCTTCTCCTTGTTTTCTTTTTCAAAGTTTTCCTGCTCACTTT